>JBAJNP010011092.1:0-15358 GCA_036877545.1 Yasuhikotakia modesta
CATTTTTAATTTGGCTTTTCTAGCATTGCTTGGTCTGTTATCAGTTTGTGTTACTGTTTAAGTTCTGGTTCTGGACTGCTAGTTAAGACAGAAAATGTTCAAGGTTGGTCCTCAGAACACACGTCCAAGTGGGATTATGTGTAAACTGAACAAATGATGGAAGAACTTTCATTTTGATGTGAACTATCCCTTTAATCTCAGGACCAGAGAAAATGTGAAAAACTTTCAAACTTTGCCCACAATGAAACTTGACTTATCATTAGAAAACACCTTCATAACCATCACAACACCGACGGCCCATAACAACCCGCTGCACGCATCACCGACGCTGTTGCTATGCCAACATTTTACACACCAGACAAAGATGTAGAGAAGATCTTACCTTATCATCCAGTTTCCTGGCGCTGAATGAGAGCTCCACGTAATCATTATTTCCTGTCAGCTCTTCGGCGGTGATCTGCAGAGATTGAGAGTGACGAATTGTTTTCAACAGAAGATAAAACTGAAACAGAGCCTGTCATGAAATCTGACATTTGTTTTATAGATTTTATTCCCTCACCCGCTGATCTGAACACACCCAACTGTTGCAGCTGTGTTCTGTCAATGTGCATTAACAAACTCCTCTGGCTATTCTGAGCAAAGCTCTACAATTTTAGCTTTAAACCCGTCTCTGCTTCTCATTCTGACCGTTTTAGAAGCTCTGTTTGTGTACAAAGAGATCATTCTATGTTTGTCTAGAATCAATAGAGGCATTGATCATATTCAGGTCCCTCTGTCAAAGTTCAAAGTTTTTAAAGGTTACACCATGAAATGTTTAAATAAGACCAGAAGATGTGGTTGTTCATTGCTGCATGTGTGCATCGCTAAACCATGAAACGCAAACAGATAGATGTGGGATTTTGTAAATCACAATGCTCACCATAATAGAAGACTTGCCCACTGTGTTTCCTTGTTTAAGCAAAGCTTTGGTGAATTTTCTCTGGGAGACAATCTGTTTAGAGAGAAAGAAGGATATTTTACGTCAGTGGGTGTTGTGTTTTTACCGCTTTTAAAAACTGGAGATGGACAAAACAATAACAGGTGCTTCCCAGTCATTATGGCCATTAAACTAACATGATATTGTTGATGTCTGTGTTTGTATTCCTGCTTCTACCCCACGGGTCAAAAACTGTGTCAAAATTACACACGGCACAAAACTCTCAACAGGAAGTTACTGATCACACTGTCCATCAATCTCACGGGCCTCATTTTCACTCAGATTAAACTGAATACAGGATCTGGTGAAATATAAAGAGCAGTGTGCAATAAATAATAACACCCCGGTGTGAATTTGGCACTCAAGCTAGTTTATAATTATACAGTCTTATTCACTTCAGATAAGTAGCCCACTTCATTATTAGTTGTTAAACCGTTTAAAATAGAGGCGAGTGCTTTCGCTGTTATTTCCCAAGAAACTCGACGCATTTTCTAGGCCAAGTGTCAACACCTCTCTCTCTCTCTTTCTCTCTCTCTTTGTTTATTAAATGCAGCTCATTTCAACAATTATGGTCTTCTGTTCCTGTCCAACCAAAACAGAATCAACTAAAACAAACAATGCGGCTCCTGTGAGAACAGAAGAGCGATTTTGATGCGGAAAGACAAACACATAAATATTAAACAAATCAAGCGCTGGCGTCCACAATCCATCACAAGCTTCTAGCAAATTCTTCACTGAGAAACTGCAAATCTTAACCATCTGGCCGGAGATCTCGTGTCTTGTGTTGCTCAGACTGCAGATATGAAGTGTGGAGAGATCCATCTGGACCCGACGTGGCCACACCGTGCCAAATACACGTCTCACGTTTCACAATTCAATCAGCCGTACGGTGTCAGGAAATGCTTTTAACGGTTGTTGGTGTGATTATTTCATTAAGAGAGCTGATCTGATTTGCACAGTGCTCTTCCCTCACTGCGTGCAATCAATGATCACACCAGAGCGCTGTAACGCACTCAGCAAGCTTAAATATCTGCAGATATTGAGACGCAGTTGCTCACTTGGTTTGAAAGCTTCAAGTCTTTCAAGAGCATGTTGAATCCTGCACATTTAGCAATGTAGTTTGTAATTTGTGCATGCTAATTTGCAACTAACTACAGATGGTATACAATCTATAGGCTGCAGGATATATTTTAAACACACCCCAAACTCTTTATGGTCCATTAATGAACTGCACAGCCCAGAGTTTGGACTTCAGTTGATGAGAAATGATTCTGACGCACATAAAGTCTGAGGTAGCGCACCTGACCCAGTGTGCACTCCATGGCTCCCAGACAGTCGGCCTCTCTCATGCCGTTGTGACTGCTGCTGATGTCATACAGCTCGTACCGCAACCGCTGGACCTCCTCAAAGTAGAAATCCAGGGTGAAGACCTTGGAGAATGTGGGATTGATGCAGCTCCGAATAATCTCCGTCCGGTCCACCTGCAGACATACAGGAAGGATTGGTATCAGAAAATCTGGACGCACAACAATAGTTGGTTTGTTTATGTTTGAAACGACACTTTCAAGTGAATGTTCAGTTTATGCACAGAATATCTGGATGTTCTGCATTTAACAAAACTGGCAGAACAAACTGTATCCCACAATGCAATGAGCTCGACTCCCCAAACACAATGTGATGTTTGGAGTGGAAACAATATTGGCTGTTTTTCATTGGCTATGAAACAGAAGAGTGTTTCTATGTTCCTGTCTGATCACACACACAGACGACAGACACACAAAGCATATTTTTTATACAATATTACACACAGTATAATAATATTAAAATCTTTCAGCAAGTGTGATGAAAATGCAAGACTTTCGCTCCAGAAACTGCTGTTCAGGTGTGACAGAGAATGTGAAGTGAATCCAATTATTTGTAAATGTTGTGTGATACACACTCATTATATCTGCCGGTGAGAAATACATGAACCGAATGCTTCGTCTTTTATTTTAAAAGCATGTTGTATTTAGCACATTTGGCAGATGCAGTTAATGTGGCCATGCATACAGGCAATTTGCATAATATGGACAGCATACAATCTATAGGCTGCTCCATAGTTAAAGCATAGCTTAGATCTCTAAATGTTGCCTTAGTTATGAACAAATTAACTTTAAGCTGAGGCACTAAAACTATTAACTTAAAATAAATAAAACAGAAACAATAATGCTGCACACTGTACTGTATGTAGTATGTATGTAAGCACTATGCCAATAATCCACACAAACACTTGAGTTCCCTCAGTAGTGTGCATCAGCAGCTGTTCTGAGGTCAGTGTTTCATCTCAGCTGCTTCATCTTAAGTAACAAGATGTTGTCTGGCGATAATAATCATCAGATCAACATGAAATCAGTGACCTGGGACACGACCTTTAAATCCGGGATCAATCGGAACCGTCCAAAACTACACCAGATCTTATCCCCAAACAACAGAGGCAAACGCATTTCTTTAGTGTACTTAACCTAATTGTGTCCTTTCCTATCAACTGTTTCGTCTTAAGCAAGACACTAAACCTTTAAATAACGTTACAAACACCCCCCAGCCAACAGTCTAGGTTGCTAGAACATTTCCTTAAAGTTTCATTAAATACCAAAAAGGCTTTTTGACAATAAGATAATACTACAAAAAAAACATTTTTGTTTGGTTATAAGAATGTTTTTAAAACATTCCACTAACAACTTAGGAATAAAGGTTTTGACATGATATATAACATTAAAAACATTCCACTAACGCTACTTTAACATTGTGGCTCTGGATCACATTAATCTACTAGTGCTTGTACTGCATTAGTACTGATTATATAAAATAAAAGTATAAATAAAAATGAGAATTAGGCAAAAAACAAGAATTTAAATAATTATTAGATACAAAAATAAGTACAGCCAGACATATTCATAGTAATTTATAATAATAATAATAATAAATAACAGTAATCCTGCTGTAATCTGATGTGAGAACATCACAGTTCATGAGAGGTTAACTCACGTCTACACACCATCATTTACAGCAACAGAAAGATAGCTTCTCTTCTTTTGGCTGAATGAAATAAATCTCAGAACAGAGATAAACCGATGACACATTGTTGCACATCTGTTACTGAAGACTGTCTGCTGTTACCTCAAGAAACAGAAAGAAAAGCGCTTGTTTCATCTGCCTCTTCCAGCGCTTCAGTCTCAGCGTTTAACTCCCTCGGGCGGCACCGGATTCTTTCTCTATCACCACTAGCTCACTGTGATTCCAGAAACTTCTGCATAATGTTACATAAACATTCCCAGTCCGTTTCCTGTGAAACCTCTTTTAAGGATAAAATATCTCCTTTCTTTCTTTCTTTCTTTCTTTCTTTCTTTCTCGCTGCTTTTATATTTCATACATGTTGTTCATTGTTACTGAATATCTTTGACTCAACAGAAAGGCCGATGTACACTGTAATGAAAACAAGATGTCTGAGTTTATCAACATAAATATTAACTGTGCTTACAAATCCAGCTCTGCAAACACTTGCTGACAAGTTTCTCACGTAACCCAAACAAGATGTATAAATATTATTATACAACATTGGATAAAGATTTAATACGATATAAATATGAATTGATATATTCCTGCTTCTCTACATGTTCATCACAGTTTTTAAACAGTCCATGTGTGTAACTCAGAAACTGGTTTCATTTATCCCACCATCTGGAGATCTCTTCATTAACTCTATAAATATCTGCTTGAGGTGTTTGTTTTGTTTTAGCGGGGCTTCCCTCAGTACAGCTGCTGCTTTACTGGGACAGTCGCTGAGCCTCAACATTCATCTGAGGGAATAAACATCAAAGTTGGACCTCAAAGCAGCTGTTCAATTCTGCAGATGACTGTTGAGACTGTTCACATGCTGTTGTGAGGAAACATCTGCCCTGCTGTTCGTCCTGTAGCTTCTCAGAACGTTCCTGAAGACTCTTCAACAGACAGCCATGTTTACTGATGCCTCGTCTCCTAAAACACTTGTTCGAACCGTCATTTATGGATCATTAAATAGCAACTAGTAACAGGTTGGACACCTGAGCCATCAAACAGGCTTGTACAACAAGTAGTCTAGAGCTGAGCTTTCTAAATGCTTTACAGGTTTGAAATAAAATGAGAAGAGAAACATTTTTAGGTTGTTGGAACATTTTCATTCCATTTCCATTGAGAGAACTTTATAAGAACATAAGCCAACGTTCTGGGTATGTTCCCTGTTAGCTGGAAATGAAGATATAATTTCCATTTTGGAGTAATCCATCTCTTTAAATATGACCTTCTAAAGATAACAGTGTTATAAATTACTCATATTGTTGAGCGGGCACAATAGAAACGTCTGATCTAACACAAGAGCACAAAAATAAGATATTTAATAATGTTTCAACAGCCTCTGTCTCCATTGTATGTTACACCGGATGGAGGTTTAGCAAGCATAAGCATATTTCGTAAGGTTTCATCACACTCACACAAACACACACACTCACACACACTCATATACATACACACATATTCACACACACTCACATACACACTTACACACACACACTCATATACACACACACATACTCACACACACAACTGCCCCAAGCCTTCAGCCTGCACATGTGCAGAATCCCCCCTCACAGATCTAATTACCCTGGAAGCACATTTACCCTCCTTTCATGCTGGCTGGCTTGTGCGCTCTCACACCGAGCTCCTCTGATTGTGGCTCCACACACTCTCTCTGCATGTTTAATGGGTCGCTCCTCATTATCTCATCAGTGGGAGAGAATGGGAGTTTCTCACCGGCTGATGAGCGTTGAGCGTCTCGCTGCATTCTCACACACAGCCTGAGGCGAGGAGCTGCGGGTGCCACAATACAGCCAACGTCAACCACCCCAACCTCATCTAATAACATGTTTCCCTCTCTCTCCTCATGAGGACAACCTGTGTGTTCATCTGCTGCCTCGCTGCAATGAGGCACGAGCAACGAAGATCTCAGCCTTTCTGTTTTAAACACCTGAGCAGGAAAAGTGGTGATGAGAACCGACAGGATGGCAAAAAAAAACGGATCAAAAGTTGACTGGATGTTTATAAAAAAAATCTCCACTCCAGTTCCCAACAATTCCTAACATTCCCAAACTACTGATTCATTAAAAAACACTTATTTTAATAGTCCATGTTTTAATAGGCATCTTATAACAGCAAATAGCTTTGCAACTACTTGTAAACAACCAGTCAACACAGTATTTAACTACTAACCTCAACTCTAACCTAACCCAACAATCTGCTAATACTCTAATGAGATTTGGTTGACATGTTGTTGCTTATAGTTACAAGGTCTAGTAACTAACTGACTTCAATAAAGTGTAAACAAAAATATGGGCATGTTAACATAAGTAAATATCGTTTCAACACTGTAAAAAATGGTTTTGTCAGGTAAATGTGCTTCATAAAATAATATTTATTAGACCTGAGAAACACAAATATGTTACACATTCTCAGGGGAGGCGCAGCAGGAGAGAAGGAGGCGCATAATGAACAGATCGTTTGGTTGGCATGACAGATATTAATCATTTTTGACCTGATGACCCGCGTCTAGACGCATAACTCATGTTTACTCTCACGCTTCATGAATATTGATATGATGTTTTAAATGCCACAGAACTTCGGAAGTACAGCATCACGGAAAGACACAGTTCCACTTTACCAAATGTCAAAGCAAAAAAAAAATAGCTGAGGAGAAAAATATCCCTCCCAAAATCATGACAGCTTCACCAAACCTGCAGCGTTAATTTCTAAAAGGTTTAATTTCAAAAGAGGCACAAACAAGCAAAATCTCCACCCACAGTGTTTGCGTTACACACGACTGATTACACAGACAATTTTCAACTAAAATGGGAAATAAATCTCATTGTGTGGTAGGATGAACCCAAGCCATTCCTAACATTTTCAGAGCAGAATATAATAACAACAGAAGATTTGTTAAAAAGAATGTGGCACAAGAACAGTTTTATATTATTAAATTCATATTATCATTGGAAGCACAACTTTAAACCAATTATGATTAATGGCGCCACCCTGCTCCTCCAATGACTAGCATTACATCATCACAGCTAGCAGCTAGCGGTACAGTACACAATAACCAAGATCTTATAGGTCTGTCACTCTTTTTACAGCACCGTTCTCTCATTTCAGAGCGTGAAATCAGTGCTGATCTGCCTGAAATGTGGACGCCGCGCTGGAAACAGAGATATGGAGATACGGAGGAACGCTGAGCTTCTGTGATTGTCATTCTGAGTGGATGAGAATCGGCTCCACCTGCCACAGCCACTCAGACGTGCCACCGGTCGCGGGGAGACTCTCACCCTCACTTCTGTCTTTTGTCTTATTATTGCTGAGACCTGACAGGCCGGCGCTGAAATCTGACACACTGACAGGCCATTACAGCCGCTTACTGTGTAACTTTTTCATTCTTCCACTCTTCTGCACTTTGAAATGGAGAACGTGGAGTCGAGTCTATCAAAGCTGAAATTATGAGGCTTTAAAATTAACTTTTTCTCAGAGTGAAAACATGTCCTGATGAAGGAAAAAGATTCGTTGTTTAAAGGTCCCACGTTTCACACAATACCCTCCCACTTTATCACAAAAAAGTGACATGTTTTGAAACGTCTTCCTGATAAATCAACATAATTACATAAAAACACAGAAAACTTGTGAATTGTGTTGCCTGTATGTGTTTGTGTGTTAGTATATAATATAAATGTTGCAATTCCTAAATTAATGTTTTTAAATGGAAAAAGATGGAAAACTGGGACAGTAGGAAAACTACAGCTCAGAAAGAGGCAACAAAAGCAAGGATCTCTCTCAGCACAGCAGCTACACACAAACTTTCTCTTTTCAAGGGCAAAACACAGAAAGACTGAGTGTGTCAGATGCCCTCTGCCCCAGCGACTAAGAGCCATCGTGACTCTGTGTCAACAGTCCGTAGCAGAAGTGTTTTCTGTGCGATTCAGTGTCATGAACACACTGCAAGTGTTTGAGATCACTGCGCTTTGTTTGATGGTGCTTGAACTGCGAGCGGCTGCGGCGCGGCGGAGCATTAATTGCGAGCAAAGTGAGCAACAGGTCTGACTGACTCAGGCGCAGTTTAAAGACACAGGTGACGTCAGATGTACTCATACACATTCACAAACAAACACTAATCTTAATCAAAGACAGGTGACATTTTTAAACATGACAGAAACATTCCTACAAGCTAAAATTGTTATCTATGAGTTCAGAGATTTCAAAACAAATCACTATCAAATTATGTCACTTTAATTATTTTTAATAAATCCATTTGCTTTCAAAGAATAATTAGAACGTTCTCTGGGAGTTTGATTCAATTATATGTGTCTGAAATGAATAAGTTATAAATACTTTAGTACCACACAGATTATGTTATTTTTACAATCCAAACCCGGTGACCTCAGAGACGACACTCAGTTATCTTCTCTCAGCTGCAGATGAATGAGGGACATTCTTGGTGCTGCGATACGAACAGAATTTAATTAACAATGTCATACTTTAGCTGAAGGTTTTATAATAGCGCTCAGTGCTCAGACGGAAGGTGAGAGATGAACTTTCAAGCAGAGAGACTCTCGCTGTGGGATATTTCACTCAAATTAGATTTAGTGAAAACTCAAGGATATTAAATTTAAGTCGGGGGCACTTAATACAACAATATGCATTACTGACATTTTCAGAAAAATGTGTCGGTGGATTTGTAGGAAGTAGGTTACGAGATGTAAAGAGAAAAGCAATTATTCTTTCCTAATAAATCATACAGCTTTGTTTATTGGTTTAGAAATTGGTCTTCTGTTTCACGAAGAGAGGCTTCAGAAAATACCAGTTTTAAGGCAAATGCATGAAACTAAAAAACAAGGATTTGGTTTGTTATTTTTTATCACTTCTGCATGTCGTATGAAACCTCAGCAGTAATTACATTTCAAATCTCTAATATGAGAGTTTCAGGGGCATTTGAGATTGTAGAAAATGGTGAAGATAATCAAACACAGATCAATTGAAGCCCCGCCCTTCATTTTAGAGTCTTGTCGATTTAACTTCCTATGAGCACCAGCGAAAACCAGCAAAGGTTTTTGCTAAAACACTTTTAGACATTACATCAATGTTATTGCTTGGTTAGAGAAACATTATTCAAAATGTCTGCAGCATTTTTAAAATGTTTTTATATAAGACATACAATGTTAAAACACATTCCAATAATGTTTCTGTAAGAACGTTTGTGACAACTTTGAAAGAACGTTAGCCAACATTCTAAAAATGTTTTCTTTCAGCTAAAAAAACAAAGATTTTAGTTTTTCATTCACGCAAAAGGAGCTGAACATGTGTGCCAGTACTTTACAACTAAACTAAATAACTAAACAGAGTCTGTTATTTAAATGCACTTCATGGTGGAATTTCCAGGAATCCAAGTCCTGTGAGAACTAGTGTGAAATGGCAAAAAAACATCAATCTTTAACAGTGTGTTTTCTTAGGAGACATACACACACACACACACACACACTCTCATACTCACTCAAACACACACTCACACACTTACACACACTCACACACTTACACACATCTAATAGACCAGCATCACCATGTGAATGTGTGAATGGTTTATGAGCACAGAGACCAGAGACTGGTGAGAACAGCGTCCTACTGGTGACCCAGCTAACAGGCAACGTTCCTACAACATTCTCTGAATGTTCTCTCCAATTTACAAAAAAACATTTTAAAAAGTCTGAATAATGTTCTCATAACCAAGCAATAAAGTTAATGCAACGTCTAAAAACTGGATGTTTGAAACATTCCTTGAATTCCTTTAAATGACACTTGCAACAGGAAACATAAGGGAAACGTTCTTGCAACCAGAAATTGTCAGCTGGGGAAGCTGACAGGAAGCTCACTTCTGAGTGAACATATGTCGCCTGCTTCTGTCACTCACACACACACCCCCACACGTTCACACACACATATATACACACATTCACACACACACACACACACACACACATATATATATTATATATATTTACACGCACACACTCACACATTCACACACAAATAGATACACACACACACAGACACACACCTGTCCTTTACCCCTAATAAACTTTCAGTAGCTCAGAAAATCTGCACAGTAAAGTTCCCTGTTTACTAGAATTACAGTTTTTATCTAGATTCTGTAAGAACTTCGATCAGAGATCAGATACAGATGGAAACACCACAGGAAAGATATTAGACACTAAATATCCATTATCTTCACTTCATGCGGTTCAGTCACAAAACATCTGAGCTTTTTATCTGCTCAGATCTCTGCATCACATCTGCCTGAGGTAAGAAAGGGCAGAAGTTTCATTCTTACACCGATAGAGATGTTTTAAATCCACTCAAAGTAAACAAATACATCGTGTTTTCACCCACACTGAAAACTGCCTGTTAGCCCTTCAGTCGCTCTTGTTGTGAAAGGAGATTTTCTCATATAAAAACTTTTTCACTGCTTTTTGAAAAAACAACAACAACAAATCCACAAAAATTAATGAGGAAACCTTATATCCATCTTCATCTAGTTACATTTTTCAAAGTTTCACGTTTAACTCGTTGGACTCCCAGATCTTAACCCAATAACAGACGAACTCACCTCCAGCCATTGTCCGTGGGACTGCATTTTGATGATCACGCAGGGGTCCGGTTTGGACAGCGCGTCCCGGTCGGAAATACCTTTGCAGGCAACACGCAGCTCCACTTTGGTCAGACATGGGCTGTTGAACAGGCCCAGAGAATTGGCCGCAGATTCGTAGATGTCACTCATGTTTTAGGAGATACGTGGACTAGGAGGGAAAAAGATGAGAGAGATATATTTATTTATTTATGCTTTTTCTTTTAAAAATAGACATTTCTGCTCAACCCTTAGGTTATAAGTTTAGCCACAGGGTCATAAATGTCCCCTGGTCAGGCTTCGGTGCGACTGAGAAACGAATCGCTTCGCACATTTGTGGTTATTTTGCTTTTGTTATTGCAAGAGACATTTAATCTTGATTAAACAATGACTTATAATACAAGAGCCGGCAAAACAGATTGTGAGGTGACAGACGTGACCTGAGAAAACAACTGAATCAAAAGATAATTCCCAACCAATGAAAAGCTATTCATCATGCCCACTGTACAGCGCAGACAGCTGACAGCCTCATACATTATAGGTCAGCAGCGATAGTACTGAGGTGAGTGTCTTTCTCTCACTCTCTGTGTGTGTGTAAACTTCACTGGCTGTTGCGACGGCACACATACGTCATCAGTCTTTCATCCTCTGGCTGCTATTTTAGCTGCTTGTGTGTTTTAACAGCCAGTTTCACCTCTATTTCTGTGTGTGATAATGAAGCCGGCTGAGGCTCTGCATATAGACGCATGCCATGTTTTTCCGAGACGCGCACGATTCCAGAGTCTCATCCGTGAAAACTCAGAGCAAATTACAGCCATCCATAACACTCATTCAGATGCAAACCGTAAACATTGTAAATCAATCCAATCTAATGCACAGCAACAAAAATATAATAA
This sequence comes from Yasuhikotakia modesta, assembly GCA_036877545.1. Taxonomy (NCBI): domain Eukaryota; kingdom Metazoa; phylum Chordata; class Actinopteri; order Cypriniformes; family Botiidae; genus Yasuhikotakia; species Yasuhikotakia modesta. Next base: position 11,600 of record JBAJNP010011092.1, read on the forward strand.
CAGAAAACCACATTTGCCTCAGGTGCATAAATTAAAGTTCCAGATACAAGAACAGCCAGAAATCACACAGAAAAACACAGTTCTTCAGGAAATATGCCACAGAGGCAACAAGACAGCATCTTCACAGAGAGCCGCTGCCTAATGCCCCCCTCAACCGAGCCCCAGGGGTCTCGCTCCATCACTGATTACATGATTTCTGACTGCACTCTGACTTCAGTCCAGGAAGCACACAGCTATCCGTTCAGAGTCCATTAAAGTCTAATGCTGTCCGTTATTGGGTTTATTGGTTCCCTATGGCATTATTTAAAGACCAGAAGAAATCAAAATTGACTTTGTTTACTTTCTTTATAAATGTTCTCGGTCATCTTGTGTACAATTCATCACTGCACATTATTCTACAAACCAAAACATTTGCCTCCATTATCTTCCATCAGAATGTGATTACTGTAACTTCATCAGGGCTGACACGTTCCCTGAGGAAAACTGTATTGCTCAATGGTTTCTCTTTCACAGCTCTTGAAAGACAGATTTGATGGAGTTCTCAGTACACTTCATTAAAGTATCAATGAAGTGTCCTGAAAAATCTCCTAAAATTGCTAGAGAGAAATAAAAGCCTTGACCAATCTGAGCTTATGCTGAGATCTCTTCTAAAGCTCTAATGGAGACATCTGTGAGATTTTGGGGTCTTTTCTCAGGAGAAATATCTGAGACACAGAAGACCTAAGCAAAAGCTTCCATGTGTTCTCCATTTAATTTAGACTGTCTAGGAGAAATAATTGAGCTATGAAAGAGATCTCATTTGATCAGATCTTTTTCTGTCATCTCTTTACTGTACCATGAATTAAAAAAATGACCAAAACTGACTTTTAAAATCTCAGAAACAACTTTTCTGCTCTGCTGAGGCAACAAGTACAGTTCAAATCAAATCAAAATGCTTGCAACACCAGGTTAATGGGTTCAATTCCTAGAAAGCACACACATATTGTTAAATATATACCTAATATAAACTTTGGACAAATGCACCTGCCCTACATATAATGTATATAAATATATATATACTTATTATCAAGAGAGAAAGAGGCTGACATTCATGACTGCCGCCTCACGCAGGGAACACAAACGCGCTGAATCTCTCTCTGAGTGCGCTGAAGTGTCGTTCGCGAGAGAAACTCACAGACAGAGCGAGAGCTACGGCTGACGTGACAAACTCCACCTGTTCCCGCAGACTCCTCCGCAGCTGCTGGAATAAATGGGAATTACAGGAAGTCCCCAAGACAACAGCTGTAATCACGGAACGAGAAGCTGTCGATTCCTCTGGAGAAACTGCTGGAATGTCACCGTACAGTTTCCTGCTTGTTAGCGAAACAGACAGAACGTTCACTCATGCATCACAGATTCCCAGAGAGCGACGGCGGTACAGGAGAAACTCGATGGGTTTTTGAAGGTTTCTCAGAATCGATGAAGAAATCTCCATATTTTTTGCCACACAATCCTTCTAGCATTCAGTTATCCACTTACTTTACCCAAACTACAGCTTTACCCATTAAACCACAACACACTGAGTTTTATTAGTATGATCAGGGGTAAATAATTTCCATGGAAACCAGTTTTTTAGGTTATGAATCCATAAACTGCCAAGCTAACAGGGAATGTTCTTATATAGACTATTATATAGACTATTAAAACACTATTAAAAGCATTAGAGAATTAAAAAATGTTTGAACAATGTTCTAGATCATGTTAATGTTTCAGATTCAAAATGTTTTGACCATTTGACCATTTTGACCATTTGTGATGCTTAATGAATCATTAGGGAAACGTCTATATGTTCTTAGCTGGATTTTCACCCCAACAATGTTAATTCTATCATTATTAATCAATACATAATATTAAATGTTAGTAAAGACAGGCTGAAGATTGAACTGTTTATCACAAAAAAACCCAAAGGTTTGCAGCAATATGAAACTGTAAATATTGACAGAATGTGTATTTTGAGGTGAATTATTCCATCGCAGGGTTTTTAGCAGACGCACATTAGCAGGCCGAGCTAAAAAAGCTTCAGTTTTCCTATGTGGAACTGCCAAGGTTAACAGATGGTGGGTGTGTTTCTCTGAACGGTTAGCTGCTAGTTTTTGCAAATATCTCCCTTGACAAGTATTTTACAAGCGATTACCTGGCAGCAACACGGTCCACCGGCTTGTTAAACAGTAAAAATATCAAGACTGGAGTGGATAAACAAAAAAAAACATTGTTATCAAGGCTAGCTTGGCAACAATTACGCAGGAAGTTCATTTGCATCAGCGTTAAACCCAGTAAATGCGTAGCTCAGTCTGACAGGTAACGGCAGAAAACGTCTCTGTTTAAGGTGTTTTTGCACAGAACTGTCTCAGCCTTATACCAACATGAATTCATCACCTGTGCTTCACAATCGTCTACGGTATAGTGCAAACAAAAGGCAGTGGCTCATGTCAAACACAGTGTCTCCACAGGGGGCTGTCTGCATGGATATACCCACCTCCCCACGACTCCTTGTGTTCCTACTGGAGACACACAGCAAACTGTATTACAACCACAATATTACAAAACTCCCCACACATCTGATCTCACAGCTTTTTAAATCAAGAGCCAATGAACCGAGCTTGAGACATTTTTGCAGTTCAAAACAAGTGTGTGTGTGTGTGTGTGTGTGTGTGTGTGTGTAAAAGAAGTCCACTCAGTTTGTCTCCAGACACACACAGTCTGAGCTTCATCTCTGCTTTTCTAAAGCCTGATTATTCTCACATTAGAGACACAAACACAGTTTGCTGGAGTTCATAAGATTTTGTCAAGAAGCAATAAAAACAAAGCGTGTAATTATGTAAGGTGGTAAAAAGGACTAGGTGGTTTGAAGACTAACTGGTTAATCTTATTTCACTAGACGATTACCTCGGGAGAAAAAATTACTGTTCAAATAAGTTAATAATTTAGAAATGAATCACATCTAAAAACTCCTCAAATGGCAATTTTGTTTCATTGTTTACATCTGGAGAATCTAAACTCACACACAACAGAAACTGTTAGCATATAAAAGAGTCCAAATATATACCGTTAACATATAACATACAGCTCAGACCATTTGTCCTGACCATTTGTCCTGATTTTGATGAGAATCGTTTGAGCTCACACTGGAATATCTTGTTTTAAATTCACAAAACCTGCACAAACCTGCAGGAAAAGTTCACAAACTCTCATTTTGGTCTCCAATCTTATTGGTCAATGAATTTCATTCCTGTCTAGGAGAAACAATTTATCTCAGTGAAAGCAAAAGTAAAAACAGGTGTGACAGAAGCAGACGCCTCACTCAGTTTCACAATGACGGCTGCTGCCACAAATCTGACGTCTGATTCCTCACATGATTGTCTTCTGAACTCATTAGCACAGAACTACCCGTCTCCACATGATAACTAACATTGTCTCTCCGTATCAGCAGGAAACTTCCTCTCTTTAAAACCACGGCGCATAATTTGGCAAACACCAGTGATGACTGATGCGGCCGATCAGAGTCACAGCAGAGCTCTGCATCCTGTCGGTGCATTTAGTCTTTTTCCAGTCATTTACGGCACAGATTATTCTCCTGAATGTGATTGGCTGATCATCCGGCTCGTTTACATGAGGACGGGCGGCTGTTGAAAATAACAGCTCATTATTTTTCAGGATGCAGATAATGAGAAGAGACATAAAACACTCTGTAGATGGAGAAGCATTAAATGATTGTGACAC
>JBAJNP010011093.1:0-15356 GCA_036877545.1 Yasuhikotakia modesta
GGCCTTAAAATGAGAATGACACCAACACAAAGTTGATCGGACAAAAACTCTAGGAGGAGTTCGTTAAAGTACGACACGTGGAATTTGTCAAAAATAATAAAACACAGATTTAATTAAAAATAAATAATCGCCTGTTGGGATTAGAGGTTCGCTCCGAGACTTTTTTAACGAATTAAAGTTTTCTATAGACCTACCAAAAGTGTTACATGTACGTTAACCCTGGGTAGTGCCCTGGGCAAGTTTAGGTGGTGCTATGGAGCCATTTTGCCCCGTCCAATTTCAAAACCTCTAATAGATGCTGAGTTCCGATGTGGCTGGTGCGTGTGCAAAATCTGGTGCGTTTTCGTGCATGTTAATACCCTCAAAAGTGCGATCAAAGCGGGAGAATAATAATAATAATAATAATAAACAACACAGAAACAATAGAGACTTCGCACACTTAGTGCTCGGTCCCTAATGACGTGGGTAAAGGATGGAAAAATATTTTTTGGGTGAACTATTTTTTAACAGCCCTTTTATCCTGCTGTAAGGCTGGATACACAGGATGTTGAACAAAGATTGCTGGAAAAGCAGTGTGGTTTACTCTTTAAATGTATAATGCATATGTAAATGTATATTAAATGTAAGTATATATTATGAGTTGTTTGCTTAATTTGTGTTTGCCAACTTTTGTCTGGTCAATAGCGTATTTTTTTCTTAGATTTCAACTTTTCGTTACAAATGATTAAATAATTATTGATCGTTGACTGCGGGTCTGCTTTTAAAGGTTCAATACAACTGTTTATGGCTGGTATGTGTGTCTCAACAGATCCTGAGTGACATGTTTTCGTCAGTGTTTGTGAATGGTGGTCTTGCCACATCCATTCAACCCCATCTGGCTGGAACTCCTCGGATCAAACCCTCATCTCTTCTCAGTTCTCTTCACTATTCTTTTTCGAGAGATGGAGCTGACCCAGGCAACTCCAAGGTTACTGCACATTCACATTGATCACTTTCAGCATCTGCACATATATTTGTGATATTAAAACACCTATTTAGCTATGAGAGAGTGAGAGAGAGAGCGAGAGAGAGAGAGAGAGAGAGAGAGAAAAAGAAAAAGAAAGAGAAAGAGAGAAAAAGAAAGAGAAAGAGAGAAAAAGAAAGAGAAAGAGAAAGAGAAAAAGAAAGAGAAAAAGAAAGAGAAAGAGAAAAAGAAAGAAAAAGAAAAAGTTTGGTTCCAAAGGGGGATAAACACCAATTGTTTAAAAATTGAGGTGCTGCCAAAATTTGCAAAGTTTCATATTTTCTCTTTTCAAAGTTCTGTCATCACATTTTAACAACACAATATCTGCTGTGTTTTTCTGCATGGTTTCCTCCCTTTTTCCCCAATATGTGATAAACACCAGTCCTGATTTTCAGCAAAGCTAAAAATATCAATTTAACCAATCACAGCACACTATTCCAACAAGCAGTTTAGTTGGGGTAACACAGGTGAATGTTGCCATCTTCTGAATGGGTGTTTTCAGCATTATAAAATGAACAACTTCAATGGCGCCATGAGTAAGTGCTCATTTTGCCTATGGCAAAGAAGCGCAAGCCTTCCAAAGATCATCACAACAGGGAACATATAGAGGAAATCTGGAACTTGGGTGATGGGAAAAAATATATTTTTTTTGCGACTTTTTATAGGAATGGATCAAGAGAGAGTTTTACCACAAATGATAATTCAGCAAGTGATAACTTATGTATGGCTATATTTTTGTCCATACAGAAAAGGAGTATTTATTAAATGAATTGAACCCATTTTTAACCCATTTTGTTTTTTTACAATGTGTAAAATCAAATCAAAATATTAGGTGTTATTACAAACTCATGATGATAAAGTTTAAAACAGAAATTAGTTTTCATACAATCCCTTTTTTGGTAAATGCATACATGCATACATACATGCATACATATTTAGAGAGAAAGAGAGACTTAAACTGTTGTTTGTCATTGTGTTTAGGATTCAACAAATAGTAGCAGTAAATTTCAAGAATGGAGTTCCTCTTTTTTAAAACAGACTGAAAACGTAAACCCTTCTGGCCTCTTGTCACTTCCTGCACTACCAGCACTAAAGAGAAAATGGACAGATGCCCAGTTTTCGACACCCAGCAAACGGCTCAAAGAAGGTATAAGAATGTAGATTTAAGCAGTGAGTAGATTTAAGAATGTAGATTTAAGCAGTGAGTTGTTTAAATGGAAGATATACGCAATAATTAATTAAAAAAATGTATGCTGCACCTTTTGCTTCAAGGAACCATTACACAAAAAACTGATATAAGTATATATGCATATTACACACATTTTATAATTGCTCTGTTTTGTGTTATATAAATATATAACAAGTTTTAAAATTGCTCTGTTTTGTGTTATATAAATATATATTTATATAACACAAAACAGAGCAATTATAAAACTTGTTGAACACATTGCATGGAACTATTGCAAAGAGTATGTGCAAGATGTATATTTATTTAACAAATTATGGACACTATAGTTTGTTTATAAATGCAGAGTTGGCTGCACCAATAAAACTTCTGGGCTTTTTGAATAAATGGGCAGGCAATTAAAACTGTATGTTCTTTCGAGACTATGCAACATGTAGTCAGTTAACATGGAAAATCAGCATTTAAACATGCTTCACGGCCCCCTAGTTAAAAATGTTCATAGTTTTTGGTATTTTTAAGGTATTTATATAGGGTTTCATTTTACATTTACCAAATGTAAAAATAATCAGCCACCATGTGGTGCTGTCACCTCCCATTGCTGTCAGATTTGCTTTCACATAATGTAGCTGTCTACAGAAATCAGGATCTGAGGCTATATTGCTGCAATAATTTTGTATATTGGTATAAAGCTTGAAAAGCTAAAATCAATTTTAGCACATTGTAATTCTACTTGTTGCATTTATTTAAAGTCACTATCAAAATCAAACCTTGCTTACAAAGTTCACTAATGCTATCAAACAAATTAAACTTTATGCTATTGTTTGGTTCAACTTAGTCATGTAATTGTTTTTATAGCTATATGTTGTTGACTTGTTTTGGTAAAGAGCAACTCTCTTTTTCACCTTTCTATTTGGCTCCTAGATGAGGCATCATCATCAGAATCTTTCTCTACTCTATTGGGGGAAAAACACGTTCCATTGCAACTTTTAGACAGTGCAGACTTTGAATGTTCTCTCTGCATGAGGTAACTGTTTACCTTTTTGTAAATGTGTGGTCATTCCATGATGTCACCACCTTCCCACCTTCTGCAAAATATGACAGAAAAATAAGATAAGAGGTAGGGTTGGGCAGCATCGTGATTTCATTGTCCTTCCCCCATTCCCCTGCAATCCACAACATCCCAATACTATGTTCAGAAAGGCAAAAAAAAGAGTTGGGAGGAAATATATATTTCTATAATTACACTAGCAGTTATATTGTTGGGAAGTTATACTGTACATAAATTGTGGGCATCAGTGAACAGCTATTAATATAAATGCACAATACTTTCACTTAAGATTTGCAATTAGCACTGTCTTTACAAGTAAACTTTAATGTATTGTGCATGGACATAGACCACCCCCACCCTCAAGATAATTCTAATTAAAGGTAAATGTAAATATTAAACCTAATGTTGTTTTCAATTAAGTTTACGTGAAGTGGAACCAGAACCAGAAAATGATCCATCCAATATGCAATATGCAATTTTTCGGTTGATGCACTGTTACATACGCAGTGCTACATATGTGAAGATATAAAACATAACCTATATAATTCTACATAGTTTATAATTCTAAAGCAACTACTCACTACAAGAAAACACGGTATTGTACATAAGTAAACTTAATGAACGTTTATGAACCAATGTGTTCCCTACCCACTTACATGGTATTGTAAATAAATGCGAATGCATTCAGTAAATCTTATGTAAAACCTAATGCTTTTTATTGCATTGACGGGGGGGGTGTGCACAAATCCAAATCAAATTACCATGTGAATCACGCCGGGGTGTGGCGGTCTTAGCTAATATATATTCATATATAAAAATATATAAAGAATATTTGTTTTCGACAAGATTTACAACATTTTAAAATTTCACATTCTTAGCTTTAGGCAGATATATGTCTCGTGTTTGTGTGACAAGTATTCACAAAATTACAGTCCGTTTTCAAATGCGCTTCAGAATATACTTCACAGAGAGAGAGAAGACAGAACACGCATCATGTTAGTTTTTTTAATTTTGTAAAAAGCACAATACTTTGTTTTTATCATGAGTGTAAAACAAAGTAGACACTTTACAGTTTCAACTGATATGCATCACTTATCTGTGTGACCAAACAGAGCAGAGCATTTTTAGTGTCTTTTGCACTGATCTTTAAAAAAGTGCAATCGCCAATCCCAAAGGGTGACTGCTCTGAGGTTATAGTTTTTGGGTTACTTTTTTTGCAATGCATTGGTTTTTGATGCAGATGTTTTAATACACTGAAAAATTTGGTATTTGGACTGATTTAAGGTTTTAAAATGGCCAACTTCCTGATCAGTGTCCTGACTACTAAACTGGTAGGGCTGTTCAATTATGGGGAAAAATAATCATGATTATTTAAAACTGTTACTCATTGATTTTGGAAATATTTCATTTACTGCTTTTAAAAAAACAGTGAATGTGAAATTTTCCCATATTAGATAGCAGTGCTTGCATTTCGGCGCAGGATTGAGGAATGCACATTTAAACCATTCCCACAAATTTAACTTTTATAATGCAAGAAATTCCCACACAAATGTGTTGGCTTCTTTTAAGATCCAATTAAGATGTGCATCAACAGATGCGATAAAAGAAATCACTGGTTCAAACAGTCGGTCTTTGTTTTGAAATAAACATCTGCACCCACACCTCTGACTGTCACTGAGCCTGTAAAATTATTTTAATAATCTTTTTTTGTCAATATCACTGTTTTTGTGATTGATTGGAGCCAAAATCTAAATTCGATATATTTCACAGCCCTAGCTGTTGGAGACATGCCCATAGACAGATAATTAGTTAAGAAAACTGTAATAAAATACCAGAAGTAAGAAGTGTCAGAGCAGAGAAACCTTACCTTGTTACGCTGTTATCTTCAGCATTACCCCTCTCACCTCAATGTCAATTGTGAGCAGATTGTCAAATTTGCCACAGAAAACGTGTGGCATATTTATCTGTTCAGTCAAAAAACAAAAAGATGATTCTTGGCATTTTTGTCTCAAACTGTGGTGCATCCAAACTTTTTTTTTTCTAGACTGTATTATGAGCCTGTTACCACACCCTGTGGCCACACCTTTTGCCTAAAGTGTTTGGAGCGCTGTTTAGACCACAACCCCAACTGCCCCCTGTGCAAAGAGAATCTTTGTGAGGTAAATGTATCCACACAGTATAACAAATGTACTTGATGTATAGCAACTGTACAATGTTAATATCAGTACTAATATCCTTTAACAATAGATGTCAAGTTTATTAACAGACTTTGTTGGCTTGAAAGTTTAGTCTAAAAGTTAAAAATGGTATAGAGTATAAAGACATTGAAGTGGTTTTTAGGTGGTTTAAGAAACCACCTAAATGCATAGCGCATCAGGTAGCATGATGGTAACACATGTTAGCATGAATTAGCATGATACAGGCACATTTTAGCTTGATAAATAAAAAATATTAAATAATATATTAAATACTAAAATATTCATGATGTTATGGGGTTACTAGGGTAATCTAAGATTGCTAGGGTGTGGCAAGGAAGTTTAAAGCCCACTCCCAGCTGGAGTCAAATAAGCCCACCCATGTCTTTATTCTGTTTAATTTAAATTTATATGACATTTTTCACAATGCTTCAAAGCAGCTTTACACATAATACTGAGATATGTTTGATGCTTTTTGCTGTTTAATATATTTAACAACAATACACTATTGCAAATAGTATGTGCAAGATGTATATTAATAAACATTAGGTTTATGGAGTATTAGGTTTACGGTTGGTTTATAAATAATACAATGAAAAATACAAATTTCTAATGCTGAGATATTTCTACTTTATTATCTTATTATATTTTTAACAGTTAACTGGGTTGAACCAATAGTTACACATGTGAATCAAAAGAACTTTTACTTAGCACCCCATAATGACAAAGTGAAAACAGAATCTTTCAAAAATTTTGCTCTGTCCTTAGTTAATGCTCGTATGACACCAGTTACATTCTTCTGCAGTATCTGGCTTCTAGAGCCTACAACAAAACTCTTCTTATGGAAGAAGTATTGCAGCGCTACCTGTGTGATGAGCTCTCAGAGAGAAGAAAGGTACATGAAGAAGAGATAAAAGAACTGTCAAAGTAAGTTGGGTTTTAGTTTCCATATAAGTACTGTCTATCCTTATCAATTAGATTTTAGATTCAAGATTAGATTCAACTTTGTCATTACCCATGTACAAGTACAGGGCAACGAAATATAGGTTATGCTATTTACAGGATATTTACAGATGATATAAACAGAACTTTACAGAAAATGTAGTGCAACAAAGTGCAAACAGTGCAGTACAATGCATTGTCTAATTGAACAATTTGCATTGTGCAAATTGTGCAGTAAACGTATAGGAGGATTGTAATAACAAAAATCCGGAGTGCAAATGCATGGACAGTTCAGCAGTGAACATTATCAACACAGATAATGTATTCATGTTGTGTCTACTTGTCTTCCTTTTGCAGCTTAAACCAAGAAGTGCCCATCTTTGTGTGCACCATGGCATTTCCTACCATTCCCTGCCCACTGCATGTCTTTGAGCCTCGATACAGGCTTATGATCCGCAGATCCATTGAAACAGGCACCAAACAGTTTGGCATGTGCATTGCTGATGAACTAAAAGGGTAAGAATATTTTTGAAAAATAGGTTTGCATTAATTTGTTTTTCAATAGCTGTCTGAAACAGTTACTAAAGCTTAATTTTATTCTAATGACTAAGTTTTGATATACTTCCACAAAAGGTTTATATTTGTGTGGATATAATTACTAAACACTTAAACATTACTAAACATTACTAAACACACTAAACACAAACACACACAAAAAACAAACTGTTAACCCATGTTTATGAAACCAGCTTGACAACTTGTGCTTCATGACGTTGCTACTTATGTTGAAGGTAGACACTATCTTCGTTTCTAAGTAAAAATTGAGATCCATCAGAACAGGTTGTTTTCCTGTCCACTCTAGTCTTAGATTTGTGTTCTTGGCTGACAGTAGTGGAAAGTATTTTTCATAATCACTTGACAGTTTCCCCCATTTATTTATATAGCACATCTCACAATCTTGCATTGCTGCTAAGCAGCTTTACAGAGATAAGTTTTAGAAAAAACTAGTTGAGTCATAAAACTGTTGTCACATTGATTGTTGTTGATTTCAACACTTTTTCACAAGTTTATATAGATCCACACTCTCTGGACTTTGTTAAATATGAAATTGTTCTCTGAAATTGTTAAATATTCAACACTATGCCAGGGTTCCTAATTACAAAACTGTTTCATGTTTAAGGTGACTCAGTTGTGGATTAATTTGAAAACTTATACAAACTTTTTGCAACACTAAATGAACTTTGAATATCAAATGGCTCCAACTGAGCAGTTTGCCTGGCATGGGATGAGATGCTTCTCCAAGGTGATGTTGCTTTTCTGGCATCCAACAGCAAGGCGGTACAGATGCTAAAGCTGGTTGCTGTTGAGGTGACTAAAGTTAAAATGAAGTCAAAGTCAAAGTGGAGTTTATTGTCATTTCAGCCATATACACAGTACATAGTGAAACGAAACAACGTTTCCCCGGGACCAAGGTGCTAACATATAACAACCCAGTACAAAGAACAAAAAGTACACCAAGTACTTTTGAACATCAAGTATTAGATAAAAACAATGTCCAGCCACAGAGAGAAACTTTATAAAGGTGATTGTTCAAACAACTCATTGGCTAGTGAAATGCCAGTGATTATGTCTTTTGGCAGGATCACATGCATTGATTTTTGGAGACTTTAATTATTTTTTGGTGTCAGTAGGGATGCTATTTCCTGGTCATAGACTGGAAACTAACTTTACCTGAAAATGAATTAATGCAAAACTTTAAGTAAAATACTTTAAGTTTAAGAATAGATAGCATTTTAATAATTTACCTGTATTTGTGGTCTATTTTGCAAGCATTACATGAAAGGGTCATGCAGACATTGACTTGCATAGCCTTTCTGTACCAAGAGCATGTTGTTCTTTGATACCTTTAGTAGGGTGTTGCCTAGGGGAAGATATGTTAATCATTTGTCCTTTTGTGGCATCTGTAAGAGTTTCTGTTTCATGACTCCTGTAGGATGAGCAAAGATTTTTACTTTAGGAGACCTGTTTTGCAGACAGTGCAGATGTGTCCTCTTTCTTTGTCTCTTGTTAGGGACCTCATCTAAGATTACATTCAATGCACTTACATTCGATGAACTTTGCAAAATTCTAAAGAATGAAAGTATTTAAATATTACAAATACTCTAATTACCAGCACAAGGATGAGTGCTGGTCTTTGGCTAAGACCAAGATGGCACCGCATGAGCATCGCAATATAGTTATTTACCTGGCTATGTCCTGCATGTTCGCTCGTTTCAGCTATGAGAGCTGCACCTATACCAAATAGTCCCTGTTGAATATCAACAATCACTGCTTCAGCATAGTTTCAGAGTATGTGAAACTATACTTTAGGGGGCAAAGGGGGCGGACCATTCGCAAATGCGGAAAGTGTTTGCTGTTGAGAATGTAAAGACGGGTAAGTGTGGAGGGCTGCGTGCTGAGCTAAGGCTAAATCCACACTTCCTCACCAATGTACAGTCTCTGTTGAACAAACTAGATGGTCTGGTCATACATGAAGATGGCTTGGGAACTGTAATTTACTGTTCTTCACAGAGACATGGTTCAGCGTGGTGTCAACAGTGTGGTGGATCTGGATGGATGTACTGCATTTAGGGCTGACAGAGTAGCAGAAAAAACAAGGGTGGTGAAGTATGCATTGATGTTAAAAGAACATGGTGTACAGACTGTCATTGTTGACACCTAAGGGCTATCTACCAGGCCAAGCTCCTCCAAACAGAGGATCGAAGAGCACTTTAACTCTTCAGACCCCCAGCGTATGTGGCAAGGCATACGGAACATCACAGAGTACAAACCACCCAGCGCTGTCCTTTCTTCCAGCTCTGTCTCCCCTCCCTGACAAGCTCAATCACTTTTATGCTCACTTTGCTTTGTGGGTGATTTCCTTGTCTCAGTCAGAGCATCCACCTAGTAAACTGCCTCTCACACTCTCCATCTCAGATGCTTGATCCACTCTTTGCAAGTAGAATGCAAGGAAGGCAGCTGGTCCTGATGGAATACCTGGGCATGTGAGCCATCTCAAATATTGCCTTCCAGCTACATTGGACCCACATTAATGTGTTTATCGCCACAATAGGTCAACAGAGGATGCCATTTCTATAGCACTCTGCCCTAACCCACTTGGACAGTCACAATACACATTGACTTCAGCATTTAACACTGTGATCCCCTCCAAGTTGATCTCCCAATCATGGAATGGAATCAGCACATCCCTTTATAACTTGACTCTGGACTTTTTGACTAACAGATTCCAGTCTGTTAGCTAGATAACCTCTCCTCCTCCACAGGCTGTGTGCTGAACCCTCTTCTGTTCTCTCCATTCACCCAAAACTGCGTACCCTTTCATGGCTCCAACACCATAATTAAGATTGTAGATGACGCCTGGGTTGTAGGCCTGATCAAAGATAATGATGAGTCGGCCTAAAAAGATGAGATATAGCACCTGACTGCATGGTGTGCCGCCAACAACGTCAGTCAGACCAAGATCCTTGTGGACTTCTACTGCTGCTGCTTCTCAGTGTGGTACAGCAGCATCTCCGCATTAGACCGGAACACTCTCCAGAGGTTGGTGAAATCTGCGCAAAGGATTATCAGCACCCAGCTACAGTCTGACTGGCGTTACAGGTGCCTACACTCTCATAATAGCAGGCTCAGGAAGAGCTTCTTCTGCGAGGCTACATCTCTGCTAAACTCTCAACCATCAACTTACTGCACCTGCACTCTTAGACTAGATTATTGAGCATTGTAAAGTACAAGGACGTGTTACTGCACCAAAACTCTGGAGAATAGAAAATGGAGAAAAAAAAACTTGTGAGAAACCAGGCTAGTCGGGAGGGCCAGTTCTCCTCTGCTAAAGCTAAAGCTGCAGTCTTTAACCAAGGCTATGATTGGTTAAGTATGAAGCTAAATGAAAAGTGCGGAGAGACCAAACTGATGATTTTATAAATATTTTATATAGGAGAAAATAACATGGTAGGTGATAAGTACCATAGGTTACTGATAGCAGATCTAACAACAATCTGCTGTTACAATACTGGTGCTGAACTGATGATATAAGATTGTTGTGTGATGGTTTGAAAAGAAACATGGATGTTGACAGAGATAACAGAATTACTGGAATAATGTGGAAATGTGTGAACGTCACTGGAGTAGGCCATGGAGAGAGTCCTCTGGGAACGACTGATGACACAGACCACCACCAAAGGGAACTGGGGATCGGACTGACCCACCGATGAGTGATCCGTAATGAGGCAGGTTAATCTGAAACTCCCAAAACAGAGAATAATTAGCGTAGCAGCTGTTCATGACATTGTGGACATAAATCAACTTGTCAATAGATAACAATTGTCAATTTAACTATGAAAATGCATGACTAAAGAGATGGGTTTTTAGTCTAGATTTAAACTGCAAGAGCGTGTCTGAACCCCGAATAATATCTGGGAGCTCGTTCCAGAGTTTAGGGGCAAAGTGAGAAAAAGCTCAACAGACCAGCGTTTTGAGAGCGTAGAGCACATAGCGGTTTGTAGTGAGATAGGAGGTCTGTGATGTATTTGGGGGCTAGCCCATTTAGTGCTTTATAGGTTAGCAGTAAAATCTTGTAAGTAATACGGTAATTGACGGGCAACCAGTGGAGGGATAAAAGAATTGGTGTAATATGATTATATTTTCTAGGCCTAGTAAGGACTCTAGCTGCAGTATTTTGAACTAACTGTAGCCGGTTTATGAGAGAGGCTTTGTAATTTTGACAAGAGTAGTCTGTACTGTGATGTGGTCTAAACCCAGGCTGAAAGATTTCAGAAATGTTGTTTCTCAGTAAAAAGGCAGACAGTTGAGAAAATACAACATGTTCTAGGATTTTTGACATAAAAGGGGTATTTGAGATCGGTCTATAATTCGCAAGTTCATTTAAGTCCAGCTGAGGTTTCTGTAATAGCGGCTTAATGACTGCTAGCTACTCCTGAATTTCTGGTAGTAGCTCTAACAGTAGGGTGGTTGGAATAGGGTCTATGAGACACATAGTTGGTTTCAATGACCTGATAAGTTTATTGACAGCGTCCTGGCTTATAGGTGAAAAACAGTCAAACTGCTCCTGAGGGAAAACATTTACCAACACTGAATTATCCAAAACGGTCACAGGCCGCATGGATTCAATCATGTTACGTATATCTTCAATTTTTTGTTTAAGAAAAGATCATAAAATCATTGCTCGCCAAATTTGCCGGTGCATTATCCTCTGGAAGCCGTTGCTTGCTCGTTAGTCTGGCTACAATTCTAAAAACCTAGAATTGTTTTTATGTCTCTCGATTTCCGAGCTGATATGAGCAGCCCTTACTGATTTATGATTTGCCCTTGCTAATCATACTGTCCTTCCATGCTAAACGAAACACCTCTAAGCTCGTTTTTTTTCCATTTACGCTCTAGTTTATGAGTTTCTCTCTTTAAGATAATAGTTGCGGTGTTATACCATGTGGCTGTCGTCCTATCTTTTACTTTTTTGATTTTAAGTGGTGCGACCGTATCAAGAGTACTGGTGAAACTGATTTAAACTTGTCACTCTATAAAACTCTATAGTTTCAGGGGGATTTAGTAGATTAGATAGGTCGGGCAGCGTACTAATAAAGCTGTTTTTAGTGTTAGTGTGTTTAGGTGTTATGTTTTTGCCCTTACGAAAACGTGGGACATTACGGTCGAAGTCCCCAGAGTCGATTATCCAGGAAAATAGATGGTGGTCGGTGATTTCTATATTTACAGTGTCAAGAGTATGGTTAAAACGATGGGTGGGTAAATTAACATTCTGTTTAATGCCAAAAGAATTTAGAAGGCCCGAGAAAGCTGTTCCTGAAGCATCATTGACAACATCTACATGAATATTGAAGTCACCCATGGCTTTGTCAACAGACACCAACAGATCGGTTAGAAAATCCGCAAATTCCCTTAAAAACTTAGAGCAGGAGCCAGGGGGTCCATTCACAGTAACCAACGCAAACGAGAGCGAGGATTTTTTACTACTATCTGGTAGAGTAGCTTTAAGCTGCAGTAGTTCAAAGGAGGTGAAACGATGAACTGTACTTTGCGAAACACTTAGAAAATCATTATAGATAATTGCGACGCCACCTCCACGACCTGCCAGACGTGGCTTATGCTTATAGCAGTAGCCTGGTGGTGTAGATTCATTTAAACCCACAAAGTCATCAGGCTTTAACCATGTTTCTGTTAAATATGTCAAAACTATGGTCTGAAATTATCATTTATGATATCATTATCATTTATGAATAATCATTTATGATGACCCCTTTTGCTGAAAGAGCTCTAATGTTAAGAAGGCCAAGCTTAAGCAGATGTTTGTTTTCTCACATTGTTATCTACATCGATTGAGATGAGATTTTGCCGGTTTATTGCTATAGGTTTATTTTTCTTCTTCCCCCGGGGAACAGACACAGTCTCTATTTGTTTAGCCATACATATATCATTAATTGACAATTCAGCCAAAAAGCAGCAGCTAGTAGAAGGGTTTGTACTTACGAGTCAGTCTGTGCGAATGATCCTGGTGATGTTGTCCGTCGTTAGCGAGGCTCCCACTCGGCTGGGGTGCAGGCCATCCGGATGGTAGAGCCTCGGTCGCTCCCAAAAAAGATCCCAATTATTTATAAAGAGCAGCTTCTGTTCAATACACCATGATCTTAACCAATTATTTAATGACAGAAGTCTACTGAACCGTTCGTTGCAGTACTTCACTATGCTGCAGTACTGCTGCACTTGTCTCTTTATATAACACTATATTCTTGAACTTCTGGTTAGATAGATAGACTTCTGGTACTAGTTCTCTCCAGACTGGACTATTGCAATGCTCTCCTGGCTGGCCTATCAGCAAGTACTACCAAGCCGCTGCAAATGATTCAGAATGCAGCTGCGAGGGTAGTCCTCAATGAGCCAAAGAGAGCACGTCACCCCTCTTCTCACCAGACTGCACTGGTTACCATTGGCTGCTCGAATCAAGTTCAAGGCGCTGATGGTAGCCTACAGAACCAAGCTGGGTCTGCACCAAGCTACCTAAACTCCTTGGTACCGACCTATGTGCCCTCCAGAAGCCTGTGTTCAGCTAGTGAGCAACGCCTCAAAAACGCTGACTCGAACCTTCTCCTGGATTGACCTTCCAGTCTCTATCAAAACAGCTGATTCACTATCCATCTTCAAGAAAATACTAAAAACTCACCTCTTTAGACAATACCGCCCCAATTAAATGCAACTACTACTAACACTTCTCTCTTTTTCCTCCTCTTTTCTTCCATACCTCTCTCTGCTGTCTCTATTAAAAAAAGGGGGGTGGGGTGGGACAACTGCACTTGTTTACTTGCGCTATACTAGTCAAGGGAAATGGTACTATGCTTATAAGATTGTTGTTCTTTTTCAGTTGGTGCACTGTTTCTATTGTTCCTTCAATTGTACATCGCTTTGGATAAAAGCGTCTGCTAAATGCATAAATGTAAATGTAGATACTAACAACAATTCATTATCTCTGTACTTGTATTCTACATAATGACAATAAAGCTTACTCTGATTTAATCTGAATTTACTCACTATCCTAGGTTTATATGACTTTAATACAGTCACACACAATCATAGATAAATTGTCTATTAATATTACGTATAGTATTTTAAGCCAGATAATATTTTCTGGCTCGTGTCAAGTGACAAGCTGTCATATTTGTTGGGATGATAAACTTTCAAAATTAGATTCGATTAATTGACATGCCACAATATTTGCATTTAGCACTTTGAGCTGTATATTTGCATGGGTACATGTGTAATTTGCCTAATAAGTGTAAAGTAATAAAGTTCTTAACTCTTGAATTTAAATGTAATGCAACTTTTACATTGTTACATTTTTGCCAGATAATGCTTTTCCATTTTTTAGATGGTTTTTACTGTGCATTTCCATTTTGCATTGGTTTTCTGCAGATGGCAGAATATTGTTCTTTTTTCAGAACCTACAGCTCATATTATAAGTCATAAACTTACTATTGTGAATCAGGGTAAAGGTAAGATTGTGTTGATAAGTAATGTACTTGCTCAGTAACTGATTTTTATTTAAAAATGAAGTTACAGATTAAGCTGACCCATCCACACTGGCCTGATGTGCTTTTAATACATTACAATGTATTCTGTTGTCCAAGAACTGTAAGAATTTACAAAATATATATAATTGCAAAAGTTAAAGGATTTGGCTTTTGACAACTGAGCACTGTTTTATGAAATGCATGTTTTAGAGGAGTGCAAATCAGAGCATGAAACTGTAATCAATTGTAGAAATTTTAATATTTTGCATTGTTTACTTGTAATTGTTTACTTACTGTATAAAATATACTCACCATTTTTCCAGTTGTTTTCCAACAAATTATGCATGCAATACAGTTGCTGTTTATGTAAATTGAGGATAGAAACATGTTGTTTAAGGTAGATTGCTGTTTGAATGTTGTGTGCTGCCCATTACCATGGCTATTTACACTCACTCAGCTATAGAGACATAGTGGCATGCCTTCTGTAATAACTTTTGTGGTGATTCTGAATACATGATTGAAAAATTTTGTCTTTGTTTTACCAACTGCAATCGGAATATTTTAAGTGCCCTTTTCGTACATGAGACACCCTAGAGGGAAAGAGGCTTAAAAGAAGCTATTTTTTGTGACGTCAACCTTAAATAAAAATAACATAATTGTCCAAGTGTCACAATTAATATAAACAAAATGAAGATATGAAGATACAAAATGGTGTCTGTGGATTAAATAGTGTGAACTATTGCTTGAGTTAGCTCATCTGTATCACTGCACAGATCTGACAGGAGCACAAACTTAGTCAAAGACTAAATTCTAAAGCATTTGATGGAATGTGTTTGAGTCCAATCTTGAATGTTTTAGATGGTTGTTATGTGTGTCCCCAAGCTTAATT
>JBAJNP010011094.1:0-15353 GCA_036877545.1 Yasuhikotakia modesta
AAAAAAACTTTGGATACCCCTGTCCTAATCGAAAGAAAGTATCGGGGGTGGTTATCATTTGCACGCAATGCTATTACTGTATACTTTTATAATGTAGTACAATACTGAGGTGAGGATAATTGTCACTATTTACAAAAAGTAGTGTAAATAGCAGAAAATCCTGCATCTACATAAAATATTTAAAGCATTATGAATATTTAAGTATATTTAAGTAGTATAAAGCTTCTATTAACACTGTAAAGTAGGAGTGTAAAAGTGCTCGGCTACTGGTAACTCGTCTCTATTAAGTGAGTTTGCCAGTTGATAACAGGCCCACCACGAAGCGCCCGGTGAGAGACTTATATTAACCCATCTATTGTCACCACAAGCTTTAATGTGTGTGTGGTTTTCTACAAATAAAGATATGAGAAAATATTTAAGGACAAATTACTATAAAAAATAGTTGATATGAAACTTGAAATGTTGATATGATACTTGAGAGGTGGCCAAAGTTGACAGACCCAGCAAGGGAAGACTCAGTATTGGTAGGTTTCAACCCTGAAAGCGACATGAAAAACTTTCTGTGTTCTCAATGTGAATCTTTGTGTCCTTCAGATCTGTCACAATAAACACTGGCTCTCACACATTCTGTTTGAGCATTAACATTTGAGCTAAGCAGAGAACAAGAACTCTGGAGTATCTCCATGGGATCTTTTGGTTCTTTTTAAATTTTCTTTTAAACACTGCCATTAAATATTAATGTCAGGTGTGGAAGGCCCAGGTTAAAATAACTTGTCAGCTGAAATATATGCGATATATAGACAAAATATTTAGTTAATGTGTTTAAATTCAGCAGGAACAGCCTGTATGAGAGTGGTGAGCTTCTGATTTAATGGCTTAAAGTCAGAGAAGTTTAATTCTTTGTCAGCATTTTTTTATCTTAATTTGTTTAGTACTGATCTAAAGAAGCTTAGTTACCTTTACTGTATTTTCTGAGATCAAAAATCTCATCAAATAGGAGACAGTCAAATAATTTTTAAAGACAGTCATAATTTTACCACGCAGTGGCGCTGTTACACAAACTATGGCATAGTTAAATGAACATGGTTAAAGTAAAAACCATGCAAAAAAATGTAAAACCTTTTTTAATCAATAAATAAAAAAAGACATAACCTACATAACGTATGAAAAGCATGGAAAGATTGAATAGGAGTGCTGGATCTCCCAGAGCTTGTCACGACTCGCTCGAGACGGTGTCATGTGTTGTTCTGTTTTCCCCTGTAGGTGTCGTTGTTGTCTGTTTCTGGTTATGTTCTGTCCTTTCGTTTATTGTTTTAGTTGCATCAGCTGCACGCAGCCTGACTGTCATGTTTTCAGGCAGCGCTAGCTCAGCCTAGTCTTGATCTATCATGTTTAGTGTCGTTCTCTCTGTGAGTTTTGTTTTACCTTGTTTGTTTCAGGGAGGTGGTTTCCCTGTGGTTTTGTTTCCAGTTTTGTTAGTTTTGTTTGCCTCTTTGTTTTCCTTTTTGTAAATCTAGTTCCGTTTGTTTTTTGGTGAGGTTTTAGTTTATTAATAAACACGCACGCCACAGTCCCGGGTCTCATATGCCAACAACCATAACTTAATTTACAGCTGAACTACCATCTTTCTTAATAAATCTACTTCCTGTCACAGTTGGCAGGTTTTCCACTGACCAGCCACTACTGCCCAGTATCATAGACAACAGTTTTACTAGATTTGCATTTGGAGAATTATTGTTGTATTTCTTTGTTGTATTGGGAAGAAAAGCAGTAAATCTCTACATGTGATATTGCTGTCTGTTTATTATTTATGTTTAGTATCAGTATGTTTAAAGGTGGTTAGAACTTTTACACATTTACAGAGGCTTTAATATTATTTCATCAAATATAATTGTAAAAGTAGAATCTGTAGTGACATTTAAACTGATGGTGCCATGCTTCTCAGTGCCTTAGCATTCAAATTGATACTTACAGGGCCATCACTGCGCCCTTCTGTGGATTCCCAGTCCTACTTATCAAACAATCTTTTAATAAATACATTGAAATGTTACATTGAAAAGTACTGAGACTAACAGTTTTACTGAGATTAACAGCAGACATAGGCTTTTGATTTTGTATAAATGATCCTAAAATTAAACTTGCTGAGAGAGTTTATGAATGACTACATGATGCATCAGTACCAGTGTATCAGGTGTGTTTGTGAGTGACTACTTATAGAAAACAATAACAAGATGAAGATCTCTCTGCCCAAAACTATGGATGACGCCACGGTCAGCCACTAGAGAGAAAATTACTGCAGGACAAGCTAACCACTATGTGACTGCATCATTATATGAGCAAGCCTAATAATACAGCCAACATAACGGCTGTCATTGTGGGGTCACACAATGCCACATCATAGAGCCTGAAACTGCAGGATATTCATTATCTCCAAACCCTTCTAACACAGTCACATTAGCTCTGGCTTTTACATCAAAATTCCTTTCCAGGAACTAGACAACATCCTAAAACTAAGTCTGTTTTGTTTATGTGACACAAATGTGGAGGTTAAGCATTCATAAACCAGCATCTCCCTTATTCCCATCAAAAAGAGATAGTTTATCCATATCAGGATTTTTTAAAATTAGCATCCTTTTTGTTTCTTAGAATTATATTGCATTTATTATACTCAGTAATAAAACTCAACTTAAGGGTTATGGATATTTATGAAAATGCAATTTGTCAAAAATGTCTCACAACAATGAACTCACAACAATGAATTTTAAGGTCTTAGAAACTAACATACAAAACCATATATAGATATTTTTTAAATAAACTCCTTAAAACCTCTGCCTTATGAAAACTAATCCCAGCCTTCATTATGCATAACAGTCCAGCAGTATGCCAGCTCTAGCAATTAAAACTTGTTGTGATGACTGAAAGCTGATGTAAACTGATGTAAACCATCCCACCCCCTAAGAAACAGGTTTAAGGTTGCCATAAAATTATATAACCCTCCGCCTGTCAATATGTGTAATCACAAGATTTACCTCTGTTTGCCTGCAATGTTTAGTTTGTTTATGTATAGTAAAGGAGATCTTCCAAAAAACAGACAATTGCTTAAGATTTAGGATTTAGGGCAAGACTAGACCCAGGTCCAGACAAAGATTTAACTCCCAGAACTTGTTAAAGCTCATGGGGGAATAACCGAATTGAAAAATTGAGAAAAGTTGTAAAAAAAGGGTCTTTTTTGCAACCTTGGGTAAATGGAGTGTACAATATACTAAATGATGGTCTAAATTATTTTAGTGTTTTGCAGAGTTTTTACATGTTCAGCATACAGTACATTTGACAATTTACATCTATTCATTTGGCTGATGCTTTTATGAGGAAAGGGTCTGATCATTAATCAACTCCAAGGTAACTCCAAGGTTATTGGCTATTCTGGGAGGTGTTACTGTTGATGATCCAAGCTAAATGGAGAAGTTCTTGTTAAGGTTAGCAATCACATTGGTTGTGGTTGCATTTCTTGTCTAAGGTTAGCTTTTCAAAGTCTCCAAACACAATGACTGCAGCGTCAGGGTGGTTGTTTAGCCAAACACTGAGCGTTGTTAAAGCCTATCTGTATTTTGAAAAACTGTCCTTCGATACTTTTGGACGAGGCTCATGCTTGCAACAGAAATTTTGGGGGATAGACTCATTTAATGTTATGTAATCATCTTGTTTCATCCATGTTTCAGTCAAGCACAGAACATCTAGATCTTTGGTCATATCATAAACGAAAAACGCTTTTGTAGATCTAGAACTCTAATGTTTAGCAAGCTAAGCCTTATAAATTGTTTGACTGTATTATGTGTTGTTTTGGTTGGTTTAACATTGATTAGGTTGCCATTTAAAGGTGACCTAGAGTGGTTGAACGGAGTATTGATCCTTGTTCTGTGATGCGACATAGAGAGAATAGCACTTTGGTTGAATCTGTAATGCCTCAGTAGCTATCTGGGGCAGTTGTGGTCTACTGGTTAAGGAGATGGACTTATAATCAGTAGGTTGCTGGTTCAAGTCCAACACCATCAGGTAGCAACCAAAGTGCCTCTGAGCTGTACTCTGAAATAAACATCTAATCTAACAATGTAATACTTGGTGTGGTAGCATCAGTTTGTAAAACAGGCTTGTAAAACCGATGTAAAGTGAGCAGAGCAAATTAATGTTGTGGCTAAATGTTGTGGGAAAAATAAACTGTAGCCATTTCATAATTTCATCTGTCATCCCTTTCATAAGGGAGGTGATAAAGGTTTGCACACTGCTTGGACAGCCGGGGAGAGCAGCACACCTATAAACACCTACTTTATCAGGGGATGCTCCAAGGGGATCCATCCTGGGGATCCTCTAAGTGTACAATTTCCGATGGGTCCATGGGGCAACTGGTTCCGGCAACTTCAGAAACTTTAAGACAGTGCGGCGGCTATGTCAAAGATTCTACTGGGTGGGTTGTCGACAGGACTTGGAACTGCATGTCCACTGCTGCGATGTCTGCACGGTGCAGAAGGGTTTTACTCAGTGATCACAGTATCTGGCCACGGCTTCTATGGAGAGGATCAGGCCCAGAATGAGTTTTGACATTCTGGGCTTGTTCCCCATCATGGAGACTGGGAACCACTTAATTCTGGTCACTATGGATTACTTCACTAGTGGCCAGGTGCATATGTGGTGCCAGACCAAAGTGCCTCCACGAAAGACAGGTAGAGCAGATCAACTGTACCCTGCCACACAACTCACCATCTTGACCATACTGGGACCAGCATCTGGTCCTGCGGCCAAACAGAACAGTTGTACAAGAGTCCAGTCAGTGTACACCAGTGGTGCTGATGTTCGGGAGGGAGCTCTGCACGCCAAACAGGTATACGGTGTATGGGTCTTATAAGTATTTGACAGGCAACCAGTGTAAGGATGATGGTATTGGGGTTATATGGTCATATTTACTGGACCTAGTAAGGACTCTAGTTGCAGCATTTTGGACTAACTGTAGCTGGTTTATAAGAGAGGCTGAAAAGCCGCCTAAGAGTGCATTACAATAGTCCAGTCTGGAGGTCATAAAAGCATGAACTGCATCAGAACTGGAATGGATACCATGTAGCTTAGCAATATTCCTTAAGTGGAAGAAGGCAGTTTTAGTAATGTATGCCACATGACTTTCAAAAGACAAATTACTGTCCAGGATGATGCCCAGATTTTTAACTTGCTTGGCTATTCTTAAAACTGTCTTAATTCTTAAAACTATTCTTAAAACCGGAGGTCCCCGGTCGGACACAATATCTTCTTGTAAGCCTAAAGACAACATTACACAATTTAAACAGTTTCCAGAACAGTAAGTTATTTTGCTATGAGTATTTGACAGCAGGCCTTGCAGAAACAATCAATTACGGTAAGTATTGTAGTGAAGCCCTGAGATTCAGGGAGGTCAGTGACGAAATTAATGGCAATATGGTAACAGGGGCGTTGAGGTATGGGTAACGGCTGCAACAAGCCAGCAGGAGAGTGGTGAGGAACTTTAGCCATGTTTTACTTATTACAATTCTTAACGTTAATGAGATCAACTTGTAAATTGGGCCACCAGAATTTATTCTTGATCAGTTGTAGCAGTGATGAACCAGCATGAACAGAACTGGGGCTGTTTTGGACCATGGCGAGGACTCGTGGACGTAAGGCCAGAAGAACATAGGTAGAGCGATACCGGAGCATCTAGTCCAGAACCAGCAGGTTGAAAAACAGCTTCTACCTGCAGGCTATCAGAACTGTTAATAAACTGTAAAAAATATGTCTCAATTGCATAACGACAGTACACTACCTCAAAAGTATAATCTGCACCTCAACCTTGGACCTGCACCATATTTGTATATCTATATATTTGTATACTTGTAATTGTGTTTGTACTTTTGTATTTTGTAATGTCGTTGTTATTTGTTATTGTTACTGTACTGCTATTGTTATTGTTTTGTATTTTGTATCTTGTGTCTGTTTGTATCTTGTATTTAGTGTTTTTGTAATGTTGTTATTATTTAATATTGTTATTATTTAATATTGTTACTGCACTGCTGTAGACTGCCTAAGCCTTACAAACAACATTTCAATGTCTGCTTAAGCCTCACAAACAACAATTCACTGTCATTGACACTTGTACATGACAAATAAACTGGAAACTTGAGAATCCTGAGGGCATGTTGGTGGAGCTGGCTCTTGTAGCAGGGCTTCTTGGATCTCTGTCAGGATATTCCATCTAATGGGTGCAACAAACATTGAGGCTGGGAGAATGAGTTCTTGAGATGAAGGAACAGGGTGAGTATCATACAGATGTGAAAAGGCATCTGCCTTGATATTCTGTGTACCTGGATGGTATGTTTTCTTTAAACTGGAAACGGGTAAAGCTCAGTGAGCTTGATAATGGTTTAATCGCTTAGCTGGCTGTAGATTCTAGGTTTCAATGGTCTGTTAGCAGAATAAATATTTAGCTCCCTCCAGCCAGTGTCGCCAGTCTCAGAATGCTGCTTTCATTGCCAGGACCTCTCGAAAACCAGTCTGCAAACGATGTCATCAAAGTTTTCTTTCTTAATCAAACACCTTAAGGACTGTCACCCAGACCTTATGAAGGAGTTCAAACAGGTGAGTTTAATTTTAGTTTTAACACGTTTATGAATATTTAATTACATTAATTTGAAAGTTGGATTGAAATAAGCATCACCATTTGCGTGGTTAAACATTGTTAGCATTTGCGCGGGTAACATTAAAGCGAAGTTTATTTGTTAACCGTTTAATATTCTTAACTTTTAAAAGGGTAAAATACAACACGGGGATGTAACTACTTTTTTTACTACTTTTACACATCAGAGCATTTTTGATTACTTATGTATCTAAATCCAAAATATGTGTGTTACAAAACGTATGGTTAGCAATAGGTCTTTAATATTAGTCCGTCAGAAAAGCAGTTATGCTATTTCTTGGCTGGGCAACTTTAGCAGGTTTAAAAGCTTTAAAAAAATAGTTTTATTAGTTTATAATTTGGAACAAAGAAAAGTACAATAAAATAAAAGATGTGTTATCTCTTCATGTAAAGTGTTACCAAACTAAACAATAATAATATACCCTTCATTAACATTACTTTATGCATTATCTAACATCAACCAACAGTAAGGTCATGTTATCTAATGTTGTTTAAAAAGTGTAATCTTATTGTAGTTGTTTTCATTACTACTACAATTGCAATTATTATTTATCATTCATATACACTTAATATGTGTAATCTTGTCTACATTTATTATAAAGGCTGACATTTATTATTTATTAGCTGGTGTTTTAGCTGGTGTCAATGTCATAATATTGCATTTGGTCAGCCTCAGCCCATTGATTTACTTAGGTATATTCTATTTTACTTTTACAGCTGCAAGCTGAAGAGGAACATGAAACACCCCAGCAAACTCTTTTCAGCAAAACTTTTCAGGGGCAGCAGAAGTATTACATAAACTCACCTGAGGCAAAAAAAACTGAACCGAGCTGTGGCCGAATTCCTTTGTATGGATAAAGTGCTCATTTATACAGTTGAAAAACATGGATTCCAGCAAATGCTTCATCACTTCAACCCAAAATACCAGCTTCCAGGCCGAAACTTTTTTGTACTTTTTTGGTTCTGTGCATGTACAATGACACCATAATCAAACATCTCAAAGGTAAATCCTTTTACAGCTGCACAACAGATCTCTGGACCAGCAGAACTGCAGACACTTTCATCTCTGTAACTCTTCAGTACATTACTAAATCATGGGAATTGCAATCCTGGTATCTTGGCTGTTGTGGTCTCCACACAGATCACACTGCTAAATGTTTGAAGGAGGCCTTTGAAGAGAAACTTGAAGACTGGAAGCTGGACATTGTGAAAATGGCAGGCATCATAACAGATAATGCCACAAAAAAGCCTTTGAGGACTACACCTGGATTCCTTGTTTTGGACACAATCTCCACCTTGCTAAAAATGAGGCGTTGGAGGTAAACAGGGTGTCTGCAGCACTGTCAAGGCTTCGCAAAACCATTTCTGCCTTCACAAGGTCGCCAAAACTTTCACACCAGTTTTCCAAAAAACAGAAAGATCTGTCCTCTCCAGACCATAAACTGATACACAATGAACATTTGGAAATATCAAAAAAGTAACTTTGGGAAAGTTACAAGTTGCCGAACTGTGGGCCATTATTGTTTTAGGTGAAAGCATAAAGTAAAACTTGTTTACAGAATATTTATCTAGTTCCTTTTGATGTTTGTAATTTATTCACTTGTTATTTAACTACTAAAATGTTTACAATCTTTGAAATACTGGAGTGATACCACTGTTTAGGTTTAAGTTGTGTTGTACAATTATGCCATATTGATGCTTGTGTTTTTTTTTTAATAGTTGCATTACTGGAAAAACTTACACTATAGTGAATGGCATTCGTATCATATTTTTGTTATATTAATAACAAAGGTTTTTCAATTAGCATGTTTTTTGTTTTTTGCTTTGGTACCGGAATTGGTACCGAGAACCGTGAAATTTTGCTGGTATTGGTACATGTTCATGTTCATGTCAATTCATGTCAGACAACCGCACCACCAATACGGGCACCCCTCAGGGTTGTGTTCTCTCGCCTCTGCTCTTCTCCCTCTACACCAATGTTTGCCCCTTAAAGACTCCTCTGTCAAGCTCCTGAAGTTTGCAGATGACACCACCCTCATCAACCTCATTCATGAGTCTGCTTACAGAAAGGAGGTAAAAGAGCTGTCTGACTGGTGCAATCATAACCTGGACCTCAACACGCTCAAAACTGTAGAGATGATAGTGGATTTCAGGAGGAACCCCCTGCGCTTCACCACTCAACATCATGGACAGCATTGTGGCTACAGTAGAGTCATTTAAGTTTCTCTTAGGACCTGAAGTGGGACACTCAAATCGACTCACATCGACATTGTTAAAAAGGCCCAACAAAGGCTGTACTTCCTCCACCAGCTGAGGAAGTTCAACTTACCACAGGAGTTGCTTAAACAGTTTTACTCAGCTACCAAATTCAGATTATAGAGAACAGTTCAAACTACAGAGAGGATTATTGGCACTCCCCTGCCCACCCCTTCAAGAACTGTATACATCCAGGGTGAGGAAAAGATCACAAAAAATCACCTTGGATCCCTCACATCCAAGCCATTTCCTGTTTGAGATCTTGCCATCTGGTCGGTGCTACAGAGCCCCTAACGCCAGAACAACCAGGCACAAAAACAGTTTTCTCCAGGCAATCCACCTCATAAACAGCTAAATGTTCATCTTGTAATAAAAACGTGCAATAACCTTATTTATTATTACTGTATCATCAAAAGCACTATGTGTACATACCACTCATACTTTTTTTAATTTAGAAAAAATTAAGAAATTAAGAAAAATGAAGCTCAGCCTATACTGAGCTTTTTTTGACAATGTCCATGTGGGTCTCCCACTTCAGGTCCTGTGAGACGGTAGTGCCCAGGAACCTGAATGACTCCATAGCTGACACCGTGCTGTTGAGAATGGTGAGGGGAGGGAGTGATGGATTGTTCCTCCTAAAGTCTACAATAATCTCCACAGTGCATTAAGCTCCAGGGTCACAGGACCTAGACAGCCTAACTTGTTTTCAATACACCAGACTGCCAGCTGTTCAACCTCTCCTCTGTTTGCAGTTTCATCACAATCCTGGATCAGGCCAATAATCAAAGTGTCATCTGTAAACTTTAAAAGTTTGACAGAGGGGTTTTGTGAAATGCAGTCATTGGTGTAGTTTGAGAAGAGCAGTGGAAAAAGAACACAGCCCTGAGGAGCTCCAGTGTTTCCAGAATTTCTCCATCTTCACTAGATGTTGTCTGTCTGTCAGAAAGTTAGTAATCCAATGACAGGTTGAGGTGGGTACAGAGAGTTGAGTGAGTTTGGTCGGGAGGATGCTTAGTGTTATAGTATTTAAGGCTGAGCTGAAGTCCACTAACAGGACCCTGGCATATGTCCCTGGTTTACAAGGTGTTGCAGGACAAAATGCAGCCCCAAGTTGACTGCACCATCCACTGACCTGTTTGCCCAACTGCCCATCCACTGAGTGATGTTCTTTAGGTGGACCAGTATCAGTCTCTCATACGACTTCATGTCTTGCCCTTACCCACCTGCCAAATAAAAACAAAAAAAAAGTTTGAATGCTGTTCATAGTCTTCAGTTTAGCATTTAACATCAACATTCCTCAGCACCTGCCTGAAAAGCTGTACCTGTTGGGCCTGAACACCTCCCTCTGCAACTGGATCCTGGAATTCCTGACTGGGAGACCTCAGTCCTTCCGGATCGGCAACAGCACCACCACACAAAGCACTTGTGTGCTCAGTCCATTGAACAGCTCAAATCACATCATCAAGTTGTCTTTAGAAGAGCACTGAGAGACTACTCTATGTTGAGCATCGGCGGCTCCCCTGTGGAGATCATAAAGAGCACCAAGTTTCTTGGCGTTCACCTGATGTAGAAACTCACCTGGTCGCTCTGAAACCCCAAAGAAACCCTAGTCTACAGTAGCAACCAGCTTATCTCCAGAGTATGCAGATTAACAAGAGGCCTTTAGTAAGAGCAAACCCACAAAATTAACACCATATTGGGATGGTCACTGTACCATAGACCTCATCCCTGGTTCTGTGCCTCCCAAGGGTCGCATTTTCCCTTTATCCCAGCCTGAATTTGAAGCCATGAAGGCGCACATCCAGGAAGAACTCAATAAGGGTTTCATTCACCCATCTAAGTCACCAGCATCTGCAGGGTTTTTCTTCATTAAAAAGAAGGATGGTGGTCTATGCCCATGCAATGATTACAGAGCCCTCAATAACATCACAGTCAAGTACGGATATACCTTACCCCTGAGCGCTGTAACTCTTGAACAACTTCGCTCTGCTTTACCAAGCTAGATCTAAGAAATGCCTACACCCTCATCAGGGAAGGAGATGAGTGGAAGACTGCGTTTTGAATATCTTGTCATTTCCTTTGGTCTAGCCAACAGCCCTTCTGTTTACGGGCTTATGTCAATGATGCATTAAGAGACATGATCAATCAGTGGATAATTGTCTATATTGATGATATTTTATCATCATCAATATACACATATATATTTTGATAAAGGATCACGTCAAGCATGTAAGAGCCGTCCTCCAGAGACTCATCCAGCACCAACCCTATGCTAAAATGGAGAAGTGCGGGTTCCATCAGACATGCACATCATTCCTGGGCTATCAGTTCTGAGGGTATCACTATGGATGACAAGAAATTAAGAACTGTTGTAGACTGGCCTCAGCCGCAATCTTTAAATGAATTGCAACATTTCCTGGGGTTGGCATTTGCTAATTTAGCTCTGTTGTTTCACCACTATCGTACATGGTAAAAATGGTGTCAATCGTCTCTCCTGGAGCCTCAAATCAGTTCAAGCATTCAATGACCTCAAGCAACGCTTCACAACAGTGCCCATACTCCATCATCCAGACCCTTAGAAAGAGTTTACAGTGGAGGTTGATGCACCCAACACAGGCATTGGAGCTGTACTTTCTCAACGTCATGGTGAGCCTCCCAAGTTACACCCTTGGCATTTTTTTCTCACAAGTTGAACCCTGCAGAGCAAAACTACGATGTGGGCAACTGGGAGCTGTTACCCATGAAAGCTACCTTTAAGGAATGGTGCCATTGCCTAGAGAGGGCTAAGCATCCATTCACTGTTCTCACCGATCATCGTAATCTGGAGTACCTACAATCTGCTAAGAGATTGAATCATCGCCAAGCTCGCTGGGCCCTTATTTTCACCTGCTTCCAGTTTAAGGTAAAATATTGCTAGGCTCCCAAAATACTGAAGCAGATCTCATTTGCATGACAATCACCCAATCTCTCTCTCTTAACTGTGAACCATTTCTCCAAGGCCTGCCATCTTATATGCTTACCTACTTTTTCCCTGGTCTGGTGAACCATCCAAATTACCCACCATCAATGCCTGGATGCAACACAGTGAGGACACCTGAAATGCAGCTCATGTACACCTCCAGAGGGCAGTCTGCAGAACCACCAAGCAAGCCAATAGACATTGTTCACAGAACCCCGAATATGCTCCTGGTGTCACGACTCTCTCATGACTGTCATGTTTTGTGTAGTGTCTCCCTCCTGTAGAGGTCGTTGTTTGTCTGTTTTTGATTATGTTCTGTCCTTCATTGTTCCGTTTATTGTTTGAGTTGTTTCTGATTATATGATTGCTATCTAATTATTAAGTGTCTGATTATCGGCTGCGTGCAGCTTGATTGTTTTGTGTTTATTAGCAGCGCTGATCTTCGGATCAGTGCTGCGGCATTTTCCTATGTTGAGGTGTTGTTTTGATATGTTTCGAGTTTTTCCTTGCCTTGTCTTGTCGTGCTCCAGTTTTGTTTTGCCTTTTTTTTCCTTGTCTGTTTCTGGGAGGCAGTTCCCTGTGGTTTTGTTTCTTGTTTTGTTAGTTTTATTTTCTACTTTGTTTCCATTTAGTTTAGCTGGCCCCATTGTGTTTGTGACATTTTTGTTTAATAAATTCCCGTTCCTGCAACTCCCTCTTGTGTTTCAATCTTGGGTTCCACCCCCTATCTCCAGTGGCATGGCGATAGTGCGTTCGCTAGCCATGCCAGAGACCCGGGTTTGAGACCCGACCCTGACAGAATGTCGCAGCCAGCATGGAACCCAGAGACACAAGAGGAGGTGAGGATGCCCACACCCTTTAATGGGGATCCCCGCACATGGGGGCACATTTTGCTTCAGACACCAAAAAAGTTGGCTACAGTCTCCTCCTCCTCACGGGCAAGGCTCTGTCCTGGGCTACGGTCCTGTGGATGGCTGAAGCTCCATGCTGCAAGTCTTACGCTGTGTTCGTGGAGGAGTTCCTATTGTTGTTTGGACACATTCCCGATCCAGAGCCCGATCTCTGGGACACGGCCTGGTTCAGCCTGCCCCCCAGTCAGCCAGACCCAGAGTCCAGAGCTCTCTCCAGCCGGCCAGTCCGAGAGTCCAGAGCTCTCTCCAGCCACAGAGTCCCTGAGACCGTCTTGTTCAGTCAGCCTGTCCCTTAGCCCGTTTTGTTCAGTCAGCCTGTCCCTGAGCCCGTCTTGTTCAGTCAGACTGTCCCAGAGCCCGCTCTCTCCAGTCAGCCTGTCCTAGAACCTGCTCTCTCCAGTCAGCCTGTCCCAGAGCCCACTCTCTCCAGTCAGCCTGTCCCAGAACCAGGTGTCATCCCCTGAGCCTCCCAGAGCCAGCCTCAAGTCTGGATGCTCCCAGAGACTCTCAAGGCCCAGTCAGGGCAAGTCAGAGCCTGCAGCGGTGTCATCCCCTGAGCCTCCCAGAGCCAGCCTCAAGTCTGGATGCTCCCCAATCAGGGGTCCAGACCAGCGGACCCGGGGTCCGAGCCAGAGTCCAGTCCTCTTGTGTTTCGGTCTTGGGTTCCACACCCTATCTCCAGTGGCGTGGCAAGACCCAACCCTGACACCAGGTCAATGAGTCTGGTTATCCACCTGAGATCTCCGGCTACAACTATCCTAACTAAGTCCCAGGTACACGGGTCCTTTCCAACTAGTCAGACAAATTACTCCGCGGTCATACAGGTTAGATTTACCTACCAATTACAGAATCTCTCCCACATTTCATGTCTCTTTGTTTAAGCCTGCCTGCGAACCTCGTGGAGGGGAGGGCCAGAATGAGACATTCATGCATTCATCATACTGGATGTTGGTGTTCTATAGTCCGTTATTGTCCTTAATCCCTGCCACAGGTTGCTAGAGTCACTTTGTTGAAGCTGTGACTCGAGTTTCTGTCCATAGCGCTGCTTCGCCTCTTTCACCGCTTTCCGCACGTTGTATGACGCTGCTTTAAATGAGGTCATGTCGCCCGAAGCAAGTCCCTTGTTGTAGGCAGCGGTGCAAGATTTCAGAGCATCGCGGATGGTCTTATCCACCCACGGCTTCTGATTGGGAAATGTTCTGATAGTGGTTTTCTGCACAGTATCATCCGATAGTTTCCCAATGAATCCTACCACCGCTTCCATAAACACATTGATGTCATCGGAGCTGCGACGAAACATGTCCCAGTCAGCGTCATCCAGAACATCCTGCAGAGCAGCCACTGATTGGTCTGTCCAGCGTATGACCTCCCTCAGAACCTGAGCTTCCTGTTTAAGCCATTGTTTATATTTTGGCATGAGAAAGATGGCGGCATGGTCAGATTTTCCAAACAGAGGATTGGAAAATTGGATTTCCAGATTGGGTGTGCAGGAGTGTGATAGAGAAACAATGCTTGCACTGCTGCACCAGTTGCTGCACACAATCCAAGATGGTGGCGCGGCAGTAGCACGCAGCGGCCACTCCGGAGACAAAATGGTTCAGAGCTGCACTGTCACGCGCCATTAGAGAGGCGAAGCACGCACACGCCCAGAGAATCCACGGTCACTTCCAGGACAGCAGAGACACTTGGCGCATGTGGCAGGGCATTCAGACGATCACCAACTACAGGACAACACCACCCGTCTGTAGCAGTGACTCTGTAGCTCCCTCCCAGATGCGCTAAATGACTTCTACGCTCGGTTCGAGGCACAGAACAGCATCACAGCAAGGAAGACCACCCCTCCACCCGGCGACCAGGTACTCTGTCTTACTGCTGCTGATGTGAGGCAAACTCTACGCAGAGTCAACCCACAGAAGTCTGCTGGACCAGACAACATCCCTGGTAAAGTACTCAGAGAATGTGCAGAACAGCTGACAGATCTCTCTCTGAGCAGCGCCGTTGTTCTGACATGCCTCAAAGCGACCACCATCGTCCCCGTGCCGAAAAAGTCATCAATCTCCTGCCTTAACGACTACCGTCCCGTCGCACTCACACCTATTGTGATGAAATGTTTCAAGAGGCTCGTCAAGAGGCACATCAAAACTCAGCTACCACCCACACTGGACCCGCTACAGTTTGCGTACCATCCGAATCGCTCCGCGGACGACGCTATCTCCACAACCATTCACCTGGACCTCACACACCTGGAAAACAAGGACGCTTACGTTCGAATGCTGTTTACTTCAGCTCAGCATTCAATACCATCATCCCTCAGCACCTTATAGATAAGTTAAGCCTGCTTGGACTAAATACTTTTCTCTGCAACTGGATTCTGGACTTTCTGACCGGGAGACCACAGTCAGTCCGAATCGAGAACAGCATCTCCAGCACCACCACACTGAGCACCGGGGCCCCCCAGGGCTGCGTTCACACTGTTCACACTGCTGACTCACGACTTTGCAGCGATGCACAGCTCGAATCACATCATCAAGTT
>JBAJNP010011095.1:0-15351 GCA_036877545.1 Yasuhikotakia modesta
ACAGAGAGTGTGTGTGTGTGTTACCTGTCAATAAAAGCATGATGAAGAAGGAAAATGGGGTCGTTGGCTGACCCCTGCACTGAAGACATGGATCCGTTCATAAACATGTGTAAGGAGTTGTGCATCAGACTCTGACCCGTGACTGCCAGCCCTGTTTCTGGACTCGCAAAGCCTGGGAACGCAAATGCACAGGTGAGGTCTTCCATTTAATTCAACCTTTTACCTAAAAACATGTGAAACTTGTTTTACCTTCCAGAACGTTCCGGAAGCTCATGTCGGCCCGGCGGTCCATGGTTCCTGCCTCATACTGGGTTAAACTCAGCAGAGACTCCACGTCAGCAGAAGTGGGCAGCCGTCTGACACGGGTTCGATCGTGGTTACCAGGGTTACGCAGTAATGGCCCTTCAGGAGACCCATCGCACAGAACCTCACGTCTGTTGTAGTCTTCAGATTGTGAGCAGACCACCTGCACAGATCCAGTCATCAGTGAACAGTCCAGTACGGCAGTGGCCTCAGTTGGTAATACTATGATATTTTTTCTGTACTACGGTACTTTATGGTACAGGTGCTTAAAACAACCTTGTCTTTACCATCTTTGTGATGTTTAAAAACATGGTTCGTTTATTTTATATTTAGTGTATGTGCAGTAAGTTCATCTTTATTTCATCTGCAATTTTTATTGTAAACAGAGATGTCGGCAGAGAAGCAAACGTTACTGTAAAATTTAAGAAGCGTTTAATAGCGTTCAAAACGTTTGTATTTGAAGCCTGCAGACCGAATCCTCCGTTTTATAATGCCACCCGTAGATGGTTTGGCTTTTGTTATAAGAGTTTTCCTCTATGAAATCTAAAGCATGTCTGTGATGTGCTTCAGTTAAGCTGCTTTGAAGCCAGTTTCTTCTGAAGTTAATTGGGGTTTTAAGGTCAGACACACTTATGTCTTCTTTACATGCCCGAATTGCAACGCAAGTCACAAGCGTCACTGCGTGCGACGTTATACAATCACGCCTTTTATTAGCTCGATGGGCTATGACGTCACGTTTGGTCACACGGCTCTGTGTATGACATCATAGCCGCTGGCAGACTTCATGTTTTAAAGTTAAGTTATATTAAGTTATATGTTAAATGACAGCCTGCAGTGAAATTACTGGAGATTATTGATAGCGTTCCGTTTTTAATTTAGTACTTTATTACTGTATATAATTTTAACACAAAACTTTAATTGTTAACTAATTTATTATTCAGTATTATGAATTTCAGCATTTGTTAATGTTATAACTCAAAGTTGGACTCTATTAATCTATTAGTAAATGCACGAAAAACGAAAAACATACAAAAATTGTACTTGCATGAACTAACTTTAAGTAAAGCGTAAAGATTAAGAAATGCAGTCAAATTGATATAGTTTATTTTCAGCTGACATGTTACCACATTATCTGATGTTCGTGAAACTCGTTTATACCGATAATAAAACGTTGTTCTCGGTATTAATAGACGGATAAACGCAACCAAAGGCTTTTTTATGACCAAAGCCAAATTAATACCATAAATAAAAGTAATGTACTAAGTGAAACGTTTATAATTTGTAATCTTTGAGAATGGAGAATAGTTTAGTTCATGTCATTTACCTTCCACGAGGAGAAAACAGAAGACGGGCTAATGAGGTTTGGGTTTAGTGGGCTGCGCGCCCCCATCAGTTGATCGGTGCACACCTGACAGTCCTCCGCGTCACGCCAGTCCCAGTACGGGATGGTAAAGTTAAAGTCACCGGTCAGTTTTCGTATCTCGTGCTCCCAGAACAGCAGATAAACGCGGTGCCAGGGCAGAAAGGCCGCCGACTCGTGCGCAAAGTCGATGTCTACCCACACGTTATCGGGACCCCCGAGCAGGGCGTCACGGGACACGTAGTAGTGCATCCACACGAACAGGTCATAGACGCTGATGTTTGAGAACATGGGGGTCGTGCCGTTGTTCATCTGCTCGTACGTGCCCGTCACGATCATGTAATCGGGGCTGATGGTTGTTTTGGCGAGGTTTAGGTACGAGACAAACCGCTGCCTCTCGGTTACCGACAGCTGGAAGATGTTCCTGCGCACGGATTCGCGCATCTCTCCGCATTTGGCCCCGAAGTAGCCAAACTTACATTCACCGCAGTTGAACCCCATGTAGTTACCGGCGCACTGACAGGTTCGGTTGTAAAACACCAGGGGCCACCGTTCTCGGTCGTCCACCCCGGAGTGGGGGTACTGCGGCCCGTCGGGGAGGTCAGAGACCGTGACATCCTGGCAGAACCCTCGACCCGAAAGTACTCCGCACGCCGAGCCGTCCC
This sequence comes from Yasuhikotakia modesta, assembly GCA_036877545.1. Lineage (NCBI taxonomy): Eukaryota > Metazoa > Chordata > Actinopteri > Cypriniformes > Botiidae > Yasuhikotakia > Yasuhikotakia modesta. The sequence goes on from JBAJNP010011095.1 coordinate 2,329, forward strand.
CTGGCCAAACCGGACAGCACTGCTTGCTTTGGAGAACCTCTGGAGTGGTGCAGGGTCGAGGAAACTGCTGTAGAGACAGATTCAGGTACTGAAAGAGGAAGAGGAGCAGAGATGGAGACGAAGGCCTCATGTTACATTAGACACGCAGATCACGGATCAGAGCGTGAAACATTATCAGGAGAGTTAGGAAAAACTTTATCCAGTTCCCTCTCTCTTTACGCACTGCTTTGCGATCCTCCCTCCCGAAACACACACACGTACATCCCATCACATGCCTGGGATAAAACCATTGAACTGTGTCTCGAGACTAATTTCATTTACGGTTTGGGCAGAAACTTTACTCGAAAGGCATTAGTTATAACCCAATAACCAAACGAGCAATGTCAACACAGTTAATGTAATATAGCCTTCAAACTCACAAACGCAAGGTTGCTTGGCACCTGTTGGTGCCCAACATGCTTTTAGTAAGTTTCATTCAGTTGGACTCAATGAATAGTTAATAGTTTGTTAGTTAAGAACCTGAAAGTGTCCAAATACTTTATTTATGGTACATTGATTTAAGTGAATTTCTTTATCTTTATGGTACAATAATGGTACAATATGGTACAATAGTGTTGCTGTCAAGATGGTCTAATCTTGGTCTCTACTATTTGGTCTCAGTCTTGTTTTGGTCTTGGAAAATTTAGGATTTTATTTACAGTCAGTCAGGAACGGAGTAAAAATTGCTGGTTCTTTATTTACATCGTCTAAACATATTGTAGGGTTTTCATCTGGTGTTGTTTCGTTTTGGATCGGTGTACATGAGTTTCTCAGATCATAAGCTTGTCACATGTTTAGTAGTGGACACGAGGGCTAGATAATCCAACACACAGCGCTCGTCTGAGCGTCACAGGATTACTACTGCCGGGGGCTCTCTCACTCTCTCTCTCTCTCTCTCTCACTCTCTCTCTCTCTCTCTCTCTCTCTCTCACTCTCTCTCTCTCTTTCTCTGCTGAGTTTCTCTCTCACCTCAACATCAGATGTTTGGCAATTTTGTGACTTAAGTGTCTTAGTACGTTTATGGGAGGCAAAAATCACTGTATCTGATATAATTGTAATTGTAAAATGGGCTCTAGAAAGATGAATTTCATTCATTTTTAATGGAACTTTCAGTTTATTCAGAAATTCAGTAAGAAATGTTTTCTGTGGTGATTCTTAGCTTGATAAATGCAGCCAAATGAATCTGAATGTTTACTTTACTTTGTATATTTTAACACAGTAGTTCATGTCCATCCAAATACCATAGAAGTACTGACTTAACTTTTAGTTCACACAAGTGGTCTACAGGGGGCAGTGTGGGGTGAATTTTCCCAGGCACCAATGGATAAAGGCCAAGCTGCCCGCCGAATGGAGCAGAAATATGTGATCGTTTCTCTTTGATCGTTTACTCTTTTTCGTTTCTCTTTTCGTCTTTAGATGCGGTTCTCAGAGACCGGACACAGAAGCACAACGGTTGACGGTTTTCTCATCTGCGGGATTTGCATCCCAGATTTCCTCTGGCCCTTCGACTGAGACACAGCAGAACTGTATGTGCCTGCGTGGATGATGCCAGTTTAATGGGGTAAATCCAATCCAATGGAATTCACAGGTTCAGAAAGGCTCAACTACTAATCTGTAATTCTGGTCTTAGTGTAAATCCAGTTCTCACTGAATTTCAGTCATACAAACACCAGTATAAATATACCTGTGTCTATGTTTTGAGAATCTACAAAGGAATACATTTACATAAAAATACAAATGAAAATTTGAAAGCTTTGAAAACGTGCGTCATGAACATAGAGAGAAGATCCTCATGTCAAAATGTTGTTGTGTCCCTAAAAACGAGAACTATCACTTACTGGTAGCGGCATTTGATACACAGAAATCTTTATATATCATCAGTGTTTCTATAGCAACAAAGATTATGTCAATGTGATTTGAAATGACATCAAATAATTAATTTGCTGTCATTTTTGTTTGTAAAAACATAATCTCTCTCCGCACATGCTGCCCACTCAAAACATCACTGTCCTTCAGTTTACAAGCAAACTGAGGTTCCATTTCTCTCATTTCTGCCCTAGTTTTCAAAATTTTTCATCTTAGTTCTTTGATAGCTTGTGTAGTCATACACAGCTTTCTTAAAAGTCAACATAAAGTGACACAAAATGTAGCGTATTCAGTGAGGAATTCAGTGAGGAACAATTTTGGAATGGGAGTAATTGGTTAAGTTGTAAAGTTAAATTAGGTTCTGTACCGGAATTGATTTAGGTGTTGAGGGGAGGGGCTTACATAGTGACATAACTTTATGGGCGGGGTAAATTGTACACAGGCAGATGATATAATGTAAAACATAAGATAAAATATTTAATATTCTGCAACATTTCAGGGTTTATAATATTGCTGCTGAGATGCAGTCTGTTATCAACAGGAGGAAATGCCTTAAAATACTTTATTTCGTTTGTAATGATAATCATTGTTATGAGAAAAATGCTAAATAGCATCACTTTAACTCGTGTTCCCACCGTACCCCCCCAGACCTCATGATCTGCGCTGTGTGTGTGGCGTTGCGAGAAACTGAAGAACAGCCTTTCATGTGTCTCCATAAAGCAGCACAACAGACTGTGACTCACACAAACACCAGCTTCAACAGATCATCCCACGCAGACGTCCAGATTCAGAGTGTGTTTGTGTGGCAGCATGTTAAAAGGTAATTCAGGAAGCTGTCATGTCCTGCATCAAATATTTTGGTGTTTAAATTTCAACGGTGTGTGATTTGGTCTTGTTTGAACCTTGTCTGTTGCACTATTTTGGGGTTTACTTAGCGTGCGTGCGTGTGTGTGTGTGTGTGTGTGTGTGTGTGTGTGTGTGTGAGTGAGGGCTCAATTACACACTTCAGACTCTGATTACTCGTCATTACGCCTTTAAAGGGATTGGGAGGGGTTGCTATAGCAACCTGACCCCAGAAGCCATTGAACAATTACTCTTGTACTTTCCAAGAAGCGTTTAGGACGCTTTCCAGCATCTGAGCATAATTTATTACAAGCTAAACTCAACAGACTCAATCATGCTAATGCTATAATTAACAAGCATAATGTCATTACAAACATTCCAGCACTGCTTAATGGGGTTATGAGTATTTTTAAGAAAAATAAGGTAAAAAAAATAAGAGTCAAAGTAATTTTCACATGATTTCAGTTTGGTAGGAAAGATTTGATCATTGGAGAACTGTTGGATAGTACAATAACTTTAAAATAATGTGTTGTGAAATGGCATTTAAAACTTATATAAATGTAGCAACCTATTCCAATCTAGTATTTATATTTTTTTGTCCAGCCTATCCCGGATTAAGCTTCTAAACCCATATTTTAAAATAAACTCACTAACTTCCGCGATATTACATGACTTCACTGTTTGCTTTCGTTGGGGAAGATTTGTTGAGCTTAACATGAGCTTAATGTTTAGCTTATTGTTTATTGTCTTAGATGTTTACATATGAATATGGGGACAGATTTTTCTCTAATCCATCTTGTATTGAGTAAAAAGGATATGAGTGTGACGTGAGACATGAGTGTGTGTTTTGCGGGGCAAAATTTCCGGAAGGTTTCCTGGTTTGACTGAGTTATGGGGCCTGTAGTTTACTAGGGTGTTCTGGCTGGTCTTTATAACAGCATGGTGGTGTTCTGGTGTCTATATGCTTCCCTAGTCCACAAGTTTTGGTTCCTAGCATCTTCATCAGCATAGAAGACTAGTATTAACTAATTTAAACCAGGATTGTATCAGCTTGTGCAGAAGGGAAGTGCATGTAGCCTGACCTGAGAAACAGATGGTTTAAATGATGTTGTAGTGGTATGAGGAAGAAAGATTTATGAGAAATCACTATATCAGTACTGTGGTAAACATGACAAGAGGCTGCTGGAGTGCTTTTGCCCTTTTAATGGTCGTTAATCCCGCGCGCAGTTGGCGGGCACATTAATCCCGCGGGAAGCCCAAAGCCACTTTGACTAAAAAGCCCCGTCCTGACAACCGGCCACCGCTTCACCCCCGCGATCAAACACCCGAGATCGCGACGTATCAATCCGCGAACCGCGTTTTTTGACGTTTCCACCCGTGACGTGAGAACGAGCGGGAAAATGGAACGTCGCGTGGCGCTCGATTGCAACGGCTTATAACGGACTCCGCGGTTGCCATGGTGAAAAATGGATCAACCAATGAAACGCTTCTCTGTTCCTCTCAGGATTGCGGGAAGCATCGACGACGTCGCGGTCGGAAATAATGGAAATTAATACGATGACGGGTGAGTAAATTTACAACTTGTACATTTTTATACATTGTAATAACCTCGTACGCATTATATCCATCCTATAATATGAGAGGGAAAGTGTTGCTTTGTTAGCGTCTTGGTAAAATATTCAAGATCACAGATAGGTTTATATAATGTTAATGATAATGGGTTTTGTCTCTTTTAAGTGAGGAACAACAAGGGGTTTGTATTAAACATGCTCACATTTTAAACACCTTGTTGCTGCGATAATACGACCCTCAAAAACTAAAACAAAGACGTTGAAATGATTGTCGGTAAACCGGAACTAGTACCTGACCGTCACCTGCGCCTAAATCTGACCGCCATTCACTAAAACACCCGTTACAATATTACTTTACATTATACATTCATATAAAATCAGTATAAATCGTTATAAGAATAAGTGCGTTTTTGGTGAGGGAAGCGCAGTTTGCAGGTGCCGCGGCCGGTTGGATGCAGCCAGTCGCGGGGTTTACGGGCGGGAGGGGGAGCGCGTCGCGGGCTGGCGCCGCGATGTGTGTACGCGATCACGCATCGGCAGTGTTAGTGCGTGACAAGAAGACGCGACGACACGACGCTACAGCAGCGGTTCTCCGGTGTCCCACCGATTACCGGGCTACCAAACCGATCACCGCGCTACCTTACAAAATTACACCTGTGGGAGGCAAGCGCCGTCCGTGACCTTAGAGGATTGTGGCGCGGGCAGGTAAGAAAGTCGGGTGGCGGTGTGTTTGAGTTTGGCTCTGTGGAAGCGATGTTATGCAGGAATGAGGGACTGTGGAGAGTTATTTAGTCTCTTTGCAGATTATGCGCCGCTCCAGACTCACGTAATGACTGCAAGTGTGTGAGCATCTCTTTTGCATGGGTACCAGTTTGACTTAATGCACGTTATTGCATGTGCGAATATGTACGAAGGTATTACATATGCAATGCTATTTGTTTTAATTGAATGTTGTTTTGCAATGGTTATTGCAAAATTGCTAGGAATGGGGTGTTTTAGTCATATATATTTTATCAGTATGTTAAATATGCAAATAATTATGACTTACTGGATGTATTTTGTCGTACGTGCAGTGGTACATATACAGTAGCTGTGGGATAACCTCTGTGCATTAGAGTGAGAGGGTGAAGGGGGCTTTTTTGGGAGATATACTGGAGCACATGGAGTTTTTTGGCCACTGCAGTGTCGCGCCAAGGCGAACAGATGCGTTCAGAACCGCGGACAGCGCAAGTCTCCGGTTCTCGCTGCCGTACTCTCTGTTATCAATGGCAAGGTCGTTTACTCTCATCCGTCCCGATCGATCTCTATTTATCTTCGAAGGTTTGAGTGGCGCAGTTTGCTCTATCAACCTGACATTTAATTCATTTAAGTGAGGCTACCATTAAACACCGGTAGGATTTCAATGTGTATTTACCTGATATTGGCAAGATTTTATAAGGCTTTATTCTTTCTATTACGTTGGATCCATCAGGTTTATCGTAATGCATTACTTTCTAAATTTCAATCATTCAGCATTTGTTGCAATCTTTTATTCGAAAGCAAATTGTCATGATGACAGAGAGAGCAGCGTCTCTCTAATGGACCCCATACAGCACATTTTAACCAGGAGCCATGCGCCAGTCTGAGGTCTGGCATTTAAAACTGTCCCTTTAGATGCTGCTAAATGAGGGAAGTTATTTACGCAGCTATTCATTTATACTGACGATATTAATCTGAGAGCGACTCAAAGGAGTTGCTTGTGTTAACCACACAATGGGAGTCTATTGATCATGCAAATGCTCCGAGACAGAGACAATTCCTCTGGAAATTGTCACCTCATTTTGGTGTTGTCTTTAACGTGCACCAGCAATGAAGGAGATTGATAGGCAAAACAAATGCTGTGTGTGTCTGTATTGAAAGGGGATGAAATGTCTTTGGACAGCCGTGTATAAGCTTGTCTTGTCACAATGCGTTTACTGACCTTATGCACAGTGAAATTGTACAAAACAACAATTTACTAACCCCTACGTCATTCTAAACCCTGAGTTTTATCTTCCATAATAGATCACAAGTATTAGCACAGAAGGTTTCACTTCTCCATGAAGGTGAATGTGGCTGTCAAGCTCCCAAAACTACAGAATAAAACATAATACTTGTGCAAAATATTGTTTAGCCTTTTGTCATTCGATACCATGGCTTTTCTGTGAAAGTCATTATTATTGTCAATCTGTTACTTGTGTGATATGAAGAGGTATAAAAATAGGGCTATGCTGATATAATCAAATGATATTACATCATGGGCACTTATTATATTATATCAGTGGTTGTATATAAATTCCAACAGCAATAGAAATGGAGATGAATATGGCAAATCGTCATGATGTATTAGGGCAATTTTTATGTTGTTTTGGGTCATTTTTGGGTCTTAAAAGCATCTGGTTATGGTTTACTTTTGTTTTATAGGTAACGTTAGCGTCAACAATCTACGTAACTTATCTTTATGTGTTGCACAGAAGGTAGGGAATTCACAATAACATGAGTAAGCAATGACACGCATCACCCCTGCAATTCATTTATTGTCTACAGTGCATGCAGTTCGCTCACACTCACATTTTATACAGCTTCCATGCAGAATAACAGGGCTTAAGTTGCTACTTAGATACTCATATGTAGAGGTCAGCATTTCTCAGATTTTGTGTGTGTGTGAAGATAATAATATTACTGTTTCCATCTTCTCTGATTCAAGGTTATGAGGCCCCTCATCTCATGCTGTCCCCAGCTAGAGGTTGCCACGGCAACGACCCAGCATCCTGCCCGGGGTTATCAGAGGCTTGCGGACAAATGACAGACCAGTTCAAAGCTACAGGAGCCCAGAATTTAAAGTGCATTTAGATTTGGTAAGTTCGTAAGAGGAGACAACTGACAGCAACAGTTTGAAGCAACTGGACTAAGCAACACCGTCAGAAAGACCTGGGGAACAAAGTCAGAACCACCTCTTCACTTCAACATGGCAGCTTTGTACCACATCAGTGTCACCATGCTGCTATGGCGACTGACGTCCCCGGCGACGGCGGGCCAGTCCAACGAGCGGCGGGTTGTGGCCCACATCCCCGGTGACATTATCATCGGAGCCCTCTTCTCCGTGCACCACCAGCCACCGGCCGACAAAGTACACGAACGAAAGTGCGGAGCCGTTCGGGAACAGTATGGCATCCAACGCGTGGAAGCCATGATGCACACGCTGGACCGAATCAACGCGGACCCCAAAATACTCCCCAACGTCACATTAGGCTGTGAGATCCGAGACTCATGCTGGCATTCTGCAGTCGCTCTGGAGCAAAGCATTGAGTTCATACGGGACTCGCTCGTTGCTGCAGATGACGCAGAGGAGGCCGGGGGTGGGGGCGGCACCAGGTGTGCTGACCCGGGAGCCACACCCATGAAAGGGAAGAAGCCAATCGTAGGGTTGATTGGTCCGGGCTCAAGTTCAGTGGCCATTCAAGTGCAGAATTTGCTGCAGCTGTTTAATATTCCACAGATCGCGTACTCCGCCACCAGTATGGACCTGAGTGATAAATCACTTTATAAATACTTCATGAGGGTCGTGCCTTCAGACGCCCAGCAGGCCAGAGCGATGGTTGACATAGTGAAGAGATACAACTGGACTTATGTATCAGCAATCCACACTGAGGGTGAGTTTTCTACACAACTCTACTTGTGCAGCGACTGGTAACATGTCTGTTTGACTACAGATTGTCACATAAACATCTGGTCAGTAAGTGAATCAGACTAACTAATTGTGTTCTGATAGTTTAAATCAACCGTTTTGATCATATTTATTAAGAGAACCAGCTCATAAGAGTCATTTGCTAACAGTTGCTAGTGTTTTTATTGTATTGTTTGTACTGTTTGTATAATACAACGAAAATATGCTGTTTATTTAATAGCTTTGTATGATTTTAAATCATCACATTCAAATCAAACTGAAAATGTTTCAGCTAGTACTGAGTGATGGCACAGATATTGGACACACGCATACACACAACAGCTTAGAGGTGTGATGTGCGTGGTGTGTGTTTCAGAAGTGTCATATGAATTTTGTCAGTGTGGCCCCTTTTAGCGTCACAAGGGAATTGTGCGTGAATATGTCTGTGAAGTGTGTGTGTATGTGTGTGTGTGTGTGAAGAGAGCAAAGAAAAACATAGTAAGTGAAGAATGATTCAGCATCGGGGTGTGAAGAAGAAATGTCTGATGATTTGTTTGTACATCACTGAGTGTAGGTGTGGGGGTGCGTGTTCGAGTTCTGCTGCAAAACATTTTATTATTATACGTTATTAATGACAATTCGGTTATTTGTTTATGTTAGTTATTCAAGCAATGTCTACAGATTAGTTTCTCGTTTACTTTGATAAATCGTGTTTCTGTGTAGCCTATTCTGTCTCTCTCTCTCCACACACACAAACACACACACATGATCTATTTCCTTCCTCCCACTCGCTCTCTTTTCATCCCTCGGCTCCAGAAACCCCCCCTCCCACCCCCACTCCATGTCTGATCCTACACGCTCACACTCACAGAGAGGTTATGGATGTTTGTGTGTGATGGTTTGTGTGTGATGGTTTTGAGTGAAGCACTTTTACTGTCTCGTCCCTAAAGCTGAAGACTTGGAATATCTCCCGGACCTAATTAAGATGGCAGACAGTGTAACACAATCACACACACAGATAAAAAGCACAGAAACAGAAACATTTTCACTTTACATACCTGTTAATGAAAAGAGAAAACAAATCAGAGACCCACATACTGAATGCTGCTGGAGCATCTTGTGTGTGTGTGTGTGTGTGTGTGTGTGTCTCACCGATGTCTCAGCAACTTCAGCTGTAACCACATTTACATCAGACCTTATAAATGCTGGTACTCTCTCACTCTCTTTCTGTCTTGTACTGTCTCTCATCTCTCTCTTCTCCTCTCAAGAATAAGCAGCTGTGGAGAGAGTGATTGAAGGATGAAAGAACGATTAGTTGAAGTAAATTGGGTGGAATTTAAAACCAGAGGTATGAGAGAGAGAGAGAGAGAGAGAGAGAGAGGAGGAATGTGGCGAAAAAGCAAAATAGAGAGATTAGGAGACAAATAATCACAGAACAGCTAAAAGATGGAAAATAGAAACAGAATTAATCCAGTTTGAGGCTAATGATAAAGATCTGGGGAGGTGACACACACATTCATACACACTCACAAACACACTCACTCCCCTCTCATACCCGCATATACTTGAATATGTGGTTTATGAGTACTCATAGATGTAATGGTTTGTATACAGTACAAACTGTATATTCTGTCCTTCAACCCCATCCCTAAATTTCCCTTACAGAAAATGGCATTTTTAAATAAAATATAAATGCCATTTGTTATGATTTTTAAGCCATTTAGCTTGTGTTAACACATGAAGTCTCCACTGGACACACTCTCCACCAAACATGCAGCACAGCCATTGAAGACCTGCTCGCGCTGAATGATTCTTATGAATTGATTTTTTTTCAATGAATCTGTTAAAACAACTCAGATATGAGTCACACACGAGTATATCAGTCCAAAACATCTCTCTTACTGAATCAGTTCTTGAAGAACATCTCACTCACTCACTGTACAACCTGTACATCACACACACACTCACACACACACACTCACTCACTGACTAAACCTGTACATCAAACACACACACACACTCACTGAACCTGTACAACACACACACACACACACACACACTCTAAAACACACCTGCAAGCACTTGCTTATGCATCTGATATCGCAGCTCTTTGTTTCTGAGACTTCAGGGTGAATGAGAATATTTTGAATGATTATTAATGACAAACCGGCACGTTCTCCATGGCAACCTCATCTACCTCCTTTCACTTGCTCAATCCTTTTCATTTGAATTGTAAACTCTGAGCTGTGTGGGCGGATGGAGAGAACGACAGACGAATGGAAGTAAGTTTCCGTCTGCGTCCGCCCGGCGCAGGAAAACAACTGCTTTAACGAGACTCAGAACGCAAGCTTAACAAGGCCGAACAACCTTTATAAACAGAACAGACTTCAGCCGCAGCACAAAAGACTCTGGAACATACAGTCCTGCCTCATTTAGCTTAGCATTGTGTTTTTGTGTAATGCTAGTTTCGTCGAAATCAGTTTGTGTCACAGAAGCGGTCAAGAAATGTCCAGGTCATTTTTCACTCACAGATCAAAAGAAGCCGTAACAAATGACATGTGATGCAAGAAGAAAACAAGTCCTACTTTTAGTTTCTGAATTAGTCTTTTGTCCAGCCGATGGTTCTTGGTTTAAAATCAGAGAGAGGAGAATCCACGGTCTGTGCTGATGCAAGAATCAGTCAATACAGTTGGAAATAATATTGGACATTATTTTTTCCATTGGGATGTGATTTGATTGTGAAACGTCGTCTGTTTTATGTTATTTGTTTGCTGTAGAAAAGTAAAACCAAAAGAAAATAATGGCAGGAGTGTTTATTAAAAAAATAAATAAGCACAATAGGGTTGATTTCAGTATTTGTCACAACGTAACCTGGACCTTTTGAAAATATATTTTCAGATGCAGTATTTTGAAATGACTGATCTCCAGCCTCCGTGGGACAGAGAGTGCATGTTTCTCAACATGGCATCTCACCCTCTCATCTACTGTAGGCTGTTTACTGTCATTCTAACACAACTAATGCACTGTGGCATTTACAGAAACATCTCCTCTGATCTCTCATGCCATATGGTGGCTTCACGACTTACCCCGCTGGGGCCGAGTCTGATCCTTCCTCCAGCAAACTCATTTAAGCTCTTCTGAGGTTAGCGCTGAAGGTGGTGGGTCACTATGGATGTTTTGAGGGCTTCTGGACTGAAACAGTTTAAACACATTCGACTCTAAACTGTGGGTTTAAATGTCAACATGAAATTACTTTCACATACGGGCAACCACTGTACCCCACCCACCCACGCTTTGTTTGCCTCTTCACTTTTTAGGAAATTGTTGGTATATTATAATAATTTCTGCAACAAAACAACCAACCGGCCTCATAAAATGTCAATTTTAGGACAAGACCGAGGCCTTAAACTAGGGAGTTGTTTCAGAGAGAAAGTTATTGCATTTAAATGAAAGATCATGAAGGCAAGTGTTTTTTATTTTGGAATAAAATGCACTGATGAATCTTGCACAGTCAAAGCAGAAACAGGTATTAGAAAGTAAATAGGGGCAAATTAGATTTTAACTTTAAGGCAATTTATCAGTTTTGCTAAATGTTTTCTTATGCACGTCATTTATAGCAATAATGGCTTCATTTTCCCTGCTGAATTTCCTCAGTAGCAAAATACAACAGAACTTTAGGTCCAACAAGCTGCTCTGTTGTGTTCATAAGATTGAAATGTCATGTCTGTGTTTGAATATAGCTACGTTTTTATTGGATGCTATTGAGTCTTCACACCTGGCCGTTTGCGTCAGCAGTTCTGCAACAGCCAGCCCCGGTCTCAACTAGTTATTCAGCCACTTAATAGGACAGAAAATCGTTTAGAACAAACATTGGGGAAAAATAGGCCCTTACATGCCTGGGCTCCGAGCTTATCTGAATACATCATTTAAACAAAAGGTGGTGAGATTTAAAACAGGAAGCCCAGCTACTAAAATGCAGCAATTGGAAATTAAACCAGTTGTTTTGTTGCCAGAAAAATGCTCATCCCCGGACAATAGTGTTTGTCATTTGGATGTTTATATGCTGAGCAAATTACAGTTTTTTTTTTATAAAAGATTAAATTTGCCTGGAATAATATGAGGTTGGGTGATAAGAACATAATGAAAGGGTTTGAACCTAGGTTTGAACCTGGATTTGTCAGGTTACCTGCCCAGCTCTTTAACCACTATACCACAACAGTCTATTTGATTTAGATGTATTCCTGTTTGTCACATAAATGTGCTTCATTGAGTACAGGTTTAATGTTAAAAGGAGATTATTCAGTAAAAAAATACACAACAATGTATAAAGGAAACAAGAGTGTTATGCTTTTTAACAGTTCATTTATAGGAAACATTTGTTTATATTTGAGGTTGCTGGCTAAATGAGGTACGAGGATGAGGATTACTTCTCTTGCAGGCAGCTACAGGCAGCCAGTGGGATCCAGAGGGGTGTGACATGAGGTTGTCTGAACCAACCGCTGTGGCTGATGAGCGAGAAAATGTCTCGAGAAAATGTACTCGATTTCCTTTCTGCTAGTCCTTCGGAAGTCTAACTGTTTCCCACAAACTGTTTCTTCATCACACACTCTCTAAAGAAATGACGTGATTAGCCATAATGTAAAAATCACGTTCCAGATCATAATAATAATCCACGAAAAGCAAATTACGAGCGCTTCAGACAGCTTGTTGCTCGGTTTTGTGCGGTCTGACTCACGCAACAGGAAGATAGATTTGATTAGAATATTACAAAATCTCTTTAGTTTATTGAAAAAAACGCCGTCCCCCGTAGCATTTATCTGAGTCGCACGGTGTTCACAACGCTCTTGAAATCTGCCCGGTCTGTCTCGCCCTCTTTTGTCCTGTCTCTTTTATGTCGTTTAACTGCTGTTCCGCGGTCAGGTAAAACGAACAGGGTCACTTTTGTATGGCGATTCAACGGAAATTAATCAAAGTGGAAAGAGAGTCTCTCTTCTGCTCCAATGAAAAAATAAGCTTCTC
>JBAJNP010011096.1:1660-15351 GCA_036877545.1 Yasuhikotakia modesta
GACAACTTAACTGGGTGTAATTTGGGACTCTTTAATGATGCGGTCACAGTTGTCCCCTGCTTGAGTAGTCTCAATCATAAACACAGTCAGGAGAGTGAGAGGGGGCCAGTCACACACTGTAAATCAGTTTCAACAATTGCTAGGCCTCATGGCAGCCGCTCTTAATGTCATTCGATTCGGCTTGCTGCACATGAGGCCCTTACAGTGGTGGCTCAAAACCAAGGGGTTTTCCCTGAGGGGCAATCCTTTCCATCAGATCAAGGTCACGCGGCGAGGCCTACGCGATGCCACATAAACCTTGGTGGAGTAGGCAGGACCTGCAGAGAAACGAGCCTGCAAAAACTCCAAGACTGCATTTACAGTGCAGCCACTGGGTCTTGCTGCCGCTCTCTGCACCATGAAGTGAAAAGCTTCCACTTCAGGGCATAAAGTTTCCTCGTAGAGGGAGCTCTGGATTGTAAAATGAGTCGTGCCCCCTCAGGAGCCACACCCACAGCTTCCGTAGCTCTGGGTGGGGGTGTAAGATGGCACCCTCCCCCTGGGAAAGAAGGTCTCTCCTGATGGAAATCTTCCATGGAGACCCGTCTAATAGATGGGTTTACATACTCCTTCAGGGAGCATGACCAGGAGAAGCTAAACCATATGTGTCCAGTGCGAGCACTTGACGCTTATGTCCACAGAACTGCCCTGTGGGAAAAATTGACCAACGTTTTGTTTGCTTTGGGAATAAGCGCGGTCTTTCCGCTACCAAGCAGACTCTAAGTCGTTGGATTTCTGATGTGATTCGGATTGCTTATGAGTCCTCTGGTATCCCCCATCCTAAGGGGACCAAGGCACATTCTACTTGGGGTATGGGCCTCTAAGGCCTTCTATGCAGGTATCCCAATTCAGGACATCTGTGACGCTGCGGGATGGTCCACTCCCTTATGGCCTTTATACTCAAGGCCATAAGGCCGTATCAAGGCATTATGGCCTTGATACTCAGCCACGTCTGGCTCTTCGGTCCTCTTGCCCTAACTTGTGCAATCTAACACAGAGGGCAGTGGAGGTCACTTCAGTATGGATAGTGGGCATCTCGTTCCCATAGCATTTCGACCCAGCTTAAGTTCCTGAAAGGGAACGTCTCAGGTTACATATGTAACCCTGGTTCCCTGAAGGGAACGAGACGCTGCGTCTCTTGCCATATCTCAGTTCCGCCTGCCTGCGCTCGCTTCATTCAGGTCCTAAGCTAACCCGAGCAGCGTTTTGCATGTGCGTTTTATAGTCTCTTGGTCATGCCGTCTCACCGCCTGTGACGACACGCCCCCAAATTTGTGATTAGGCACCTGTATCAGAGTGCATAAAAGCTGATGGCGTTCCCATAGCGTTTCGACGCAGCGTCTCGTTCCCTTCAGGGAACCAGGGTTACATATGTAACCTGAGACATTTTCTATAATAAAAAAAACCTTGTTTTACATTACATTATCCTTGTTTTACATTAATTCACAACCTAATTGTCATAGAAATATTTGCTTTAAAAAATGGAATGTTGGTGAGATGTTGGTGGGCTGTCTAGTGGGTGTTCTCCAGTATATCATAATTCCCCTGAACTTGTGTGTTTTAGCCAAAAGTTGTATTATTTTTGGCAAGCATTTTCATGTGGCTATGTGGTACTGAAGGCTATTATTCCATAGTGTACACACACACACACACACACACACACACACACACACACACACACACACACACACACAAATGTGTTTAAATACATATTCTGTCTCTTACAGTTCCAATGCATTCTTTCTTTCCCATACACATACATTAATCAAGTATTCTTTACTGCCCCTCATCTGTTTCCATTTTCTTTCAAATGCACAAGTTTATTGCCTCAGTTTAATATTTTATTGCAGATTTAACCAGCGATCTGGTCCTTAACCAGCTGTAGCTCTAATGACAGCACAACTCAAGATTATTGGTGGCATACCAGTAATCTTCTGCTAGGGACTTTTAACCCAGTTCCATATATACACCCTCATACTCAACATATACACTGAAGAACATATTCACAACTCATGGGTGGGCTCACTTGAATTTTTTGCCCTTTAAAAAAAACATTGCACAGGGCACAACAGATGGCTCATTGTAAGCATTATTAATACAAAATGATCAAATATGGATCCAACAGGATAGCTTCAGGACATTGACAGACATAATTTCATTGCTGTCAGTTTCACTAAGCAAGGAAATATTCACCCCAAGAAAATACAGAGTAAAACAAAGTAGAACATAAGTTTTTCCGACAATAATGTTAATAGGTACTGAATCTATTCAAGTCACCCATCATCAGCCAAATATCATAAGTTTGTTATATGCCTAAAAAAGGAAAATCACAGATCATTTCAATTATTTTGTGTACTCCTACACAAACCTGAAATTAAATAGTAAGCTAATTTAAATGTTTAAGTTTTAACAATGTCACAAATTGAGTTCACATTTACCAAGTCTGCAATTATAAATTAAATATAGTCAATATTATTGAAGATTATATAATCTACATGAATTATGTAGCTCCTATACATACATTTTAGACAAAGCTCATCCTCATCCCTGAATTGTACTTAGATGCTCAGCATTAATAAAGGGTAGTACTTTGCTTGAAATGTCTAAGAATAAGGTACACTGTAAGAAACATATAGTTTCAAAAGTAGAAATTGTCACCCAACAAATGCAATTGGTAATTGTAACTTTTATATGTTTATTGAATCCTGATGGCTCAAATTATTTCATCACGATCAATGACAGCTACTCAACATCTATGACATGCTGCCAGATGTTTAGGGACTTCAGATATCTCCCCCCCACCCCCCCCCCCAACTCACACACACACAGAAAGGCATGCACTTTAATATCTCACTTAAGCTAAAGAGTCACTTTTGTGATATAGAGACAATTATTATTTTACTGTTATAACAATTTTAAAATTTGATGACTAACTACTATGATTTTTTCAATCTCATACAATGTGGCATCACTTTTGTATGATCTGCTTTTGCTCCATTAATGGATTGGGTTATGGGGTGGACTGTCCTGCTTGCTTTTTGTCTCAGAAACATATGTTCACATCAAACACATTCATATGAAATTAACACTTTGTAACATAGGTATGCTTTGCTGTACAATCAGGTTGTCTTTAATCAAAGATTGGGGAACAACAATAGTTATTATTGTGTGTACTGTAATTAACTCTCAAACAGCACAAGGACTAGAATGGTTAATGACAAGATTTGATACCACTGATTACAAATGCTATCCTTTTTTAAATATACTCTTTATTTGCCTATTTGTACAAAATACTGCATGTGATATAATCTTACACAAGCGGATGATACTGTAATTTTTGTGGTTAAGACTTTTACATTTAGGCATTTAGCAGACACTTTCATCCAAAGCAACTTCTGAGGGGATATGAGGGCAATATAAGGAGAACATAGAAGTGAAAAATCAAAAACAACAATAAACATAATAGACAAAATTTACCAGAAGGTAAAGTGCTAGATGTGGTGTCTGTGAGGAGATAGGGAAAATGTTTTTTTTATTACTATTTTTATTTATTATTTTTTTTAAATATAACAGTTATGCATGTGTCAGGTATTTATGGAAGAGATTTAGGTTTAATGCAGTTTTTTGAATGCATTAGGGAATGCGGCAGACCAAATAAATATTGGAAGAACATTCCACCAGCAAGGGATATTGTACATGAAGCTGTGTGTAGGATTGTGTGCCCTTAGAGGATGGTTTGATGATGCAATGTTCATTTTCTTATCATATAGATCTTGAAGGAATGTACTGTATATGTGAATGAGATTGACAAGGGACATGATTTAGTATTTACTAGTGGTTTCTCAAAAAAAAAAACCTCCACAGAGGAAAAAAGCTGAAATGCTGGATACAAATAGTTATAAAACTGGAAAAGATAATGATTCTACTTATAATTTCATTTCATTATTGGTTGAGTGAGAGAATTTGCATGGAAGTTTTTTCAATGCAGTGTGGTAAAGGAACTGTTTTATGTAACAGGATTCTCCTTTTGGGCTCACCAACAGCCCTAAACTGTCACCCTTTCTTCTCAAAAATTCTCCCATCTGTTGTCCCATCTCAAATTCTCCCATCTCAAAAATTCTCCCAACCAAAACCTGTGAAGAAAGTTGTGGCAGAAGTATCAAACGATCAGCAGCAACTAAATAAAATTAGTTTGATATTCTATATTACTATCACTGTTTTGTTATGTGCACTCTTGTGGGGAAATGAAATATAATCATATATATGAATGATGCCTCTCAAAAAGTCCTCCATCTGTTTTGTTTGCCCAAAAAATTTATATTACTATCATTGTAACATGTTTTGTTGTGTGTGCTTGTGACAGGGCACATTAAAAATCAAAAGTGAAATGCACACATTATGCATCAGAAACAAACCATCTGCGTCACCATCTGCATCACCATCTTTTTTCTATCTAGAGCTGATTACTGTCCCCATCACTAATGAGCTGCCACAGCACTATTGTCAGTGTTCAGACTAAGGAGTCACTTAAGGCATTCTGCACCTCATTAACAGTAATAAGTGGTATCTCCCACCTTCTTTGTCAGCAGGGTAAGCAATCAATAGGGTCTTTTCACATCATAACAGCTACTGGGGCAAATTACTATCTTGTTCATAGCGGGAATGGTAGCAATAAAGAGCTGGAGCAGATTAGATGGGCAGAGAAGACAGATGAAAGAATTATAAGTGAGGAAAAGACAGATCAATAAATGGGTTGTATGGAGATAGCTCTGCAATCAGAAAAGACAACGAGAAGCCCCTCGTTCCTCTCTGCAGTGTGTTGTTGTGTGTATGTAGATCCATGGACTGTTGCCCCTTGCTGTGTGGTGCCAATGTATTTGCACTGTGCTGTCATAACAAAACAGCTCTGATCAGGGCTAACAGCAACTCTACAGTCTGAACAGATTTTCCCACTTTAATTACGGAAACTCAGTCTTTAATATTTTATGGAAATTGACCTAAGCACAGAACCCAAATGAGTTTGATGAGTTTGAAATAAGACACTGAGGAGGGACAAGCCCAGTAGATACTACAAGCCCAGTACTTGTACTTGATTCAGAGGCAAAGTTATGAAAAGTATTTAAATCAGGTTTGTGTGGTTACGCATTGATCTATTGTATGGAGACCTACTTGACTGTAGAATTGTGGGCATAAAAATGTTCAGCATATGTGTTAAAAGAATGTGGCAAGATCTTGTCTTAATTATCAATCAGGACAGGGCAAAGATCATATTTAAAGTTGAAAGAGTACAAAAGCCATTGTGCTTATGGGTTTTACATATTCAGAAGAAATAAGCTAAATGTGGTGTTCTCACACTGAAGAGCCACCTACCTCTCAAAAATCTATTTGATTTTTGAGAGGTAGCTATCTAAAAATATATTTGAATATTTATATTTATTTAAATATAAATAAAAAATATATATCTATATTTATTTATTTATATCATATTGATATTTATTTGAATCAGAATGGATAGACAGAATGTGGTCTGCATATTGAATATGAGAAACATTTCATATACATGAAAATGAAAGTCCTGCTTTTGACACTTTAGGCAGGATGGAAGAAATATGTTTTATCATAATCCCAGAAGCCTCTGCTAACTTTTTTTTTTGCAGTTATCAAAAATAAAATCCATTTTTTAAACCAATCCATTTTGGTTTCAATTTCCAACAAACATTAGTAGAATGCTACAAATGTCTAAGATGGTTAAAGACTTGTAGGAATTGTTCAATCAAAGTGGACCAGACTCTGCAGATCAACTTGAAATACCAGAATTTGTCAGCTTCTCCCACAGATATTAATGTCATAAATATTAGAAAATCCAGTACCTTAGGACTTGAGTTGATGAAAAATAAGTAAAAATAATAAAATAATACAAGTCTTTTGAAATAAGTTTCCTACACAGAAATGTATTTACTTCACAGTGAGTAATACTAAAATATACTCCATGTTAAAAGAGATAAGACAGTCTTTAAACTAGTGACAAATTGTACAAAAAATCTCTCTGAGCAGATTTCCCCCCCATCCCCCCTCCTCTGGCTCTTGTTTTCTCTTTGTCTTCACTTTTTGCCTCCCTTGGTCCTTTCAGTTTAGGTTACAACAGCAGGAATGAGGGAGTATGAGTTGTAACACAAGGTACCATGGATAGTGATGGCCCTTCTGTCAGTTCTGTGCAGATAACAGGTTTTTACTCCCTCCCTTGCTTGCAAAATGCTTTAGCCCTCCTCAGCGACTTGCCAAAAGCTACAAAGGCAAACACCTACTCATCACCTCAAACACACTTGAGCCCTCTCACATATAGTAAACACAAACACACTTTCAGAAAGGCAGCAGGAGTAAGCAGACCAGCATTTTCTGTTCCTGTCTTTCTTCACCTCTCTACATGTGTCTCCTTAGATTTTCTTCAGAGGGTATTGTCACAGGGTATGTGTTTTTTTAAGTCACAGTTTAAAGAGAGTGAAATGCCTCTTAGTGAGTGCCACAATCTATTAGCTTCAACTCCTATTTTTTGTTCAACCACCATTTGTTCAACCAAGTGTTTTATCTCTCTCCCATTTGAATTGCTCAGTCAAAGGCTTCCTCAGCCGCTCTCCTGAGGCCCAGACAAGGACCTTTGACACTCTTGTGGCAATAAAACATGACTTGGAATCTTAACACAATGCAATCTCCCTGGTTTAACCTAAAAGGAATGCACTAGTCACAACAGACTACATCATACTGCCATTAGGCTCTGCCAAGCAACTGCTTTTCTGGCTCTGCTTGGATGTCTCTGACGGGAAAACCACAAAAAAAATAACAAGCACTATACATGCTGAGTTTGCACAGGGGCCATTTTTGATTTCCTCTGGTGACTGTCTCCACCTAATGCCACACATAACACACATTTAGACACATCCAACACCCCCTTACACACTGACATTGAACATTGACAAAGATGTTCATGTATTGACTCATGTACACTGATGTAGGAATTTGCTAGTTTAAATGACTCTTAGACTGACCTCAAAACCTCACAACTCTGTGATGCATGGATTATTTCAACAGTCAACACCCTACCTCTCTTTCTCTCTCTGATCTACTGTTAAGTAGTAGATCAGTGTGGTTGCCGCAGTTTATATCTAGGAACATGGTTGTGAATAAAAAATATGAGATGGGAGTTTCTGAATTCCACCAAGAAATTATCATTTGTTCTCTCACAAAGACTATTTAAAAAAATGCAAAAAAAGCGTTCTCTTGCAAAGATGTTTGCTTTCTCTCGAAACTGTTTGCATTTTCTCACAAATATATTCACGTTCATTCAAACCTGTCATTCAAAGCCCAGTTTTGATGTAACTGAAAGACAGCTGAAGTGCTCCGTGGCAGAGTGTAATCACACAGTTCAGTTTATTCTTTTCAAACAGTAGTAATATGTATAAGCCGCGGTGTGCAAATACAAATCACAAAAACTTTCACAACATTTGACAAGTGCTGCAGTCATCTGCTGCAGTTTGTTCCACTCATTACGGTCACTGAATCTTTCTGTCAAATAACTGTTAAATTCTCAATACCAGTAACTTCATATGCTATGGCCTGTATACAATAATATTTGATGCAGTTGAACAGGTCTCATGATAAATGTGTGTGGCCTGCCATTTTCTCTAAGGGAACCTTGGGAACTGCTTATGGAACATGTTGGCTACCTAAAAAAATGTGGACACTCAGCAGCCAAAAGCCTTTTGTGAAAGACTTCAGATTACAGTCAATGTCAGAGAGAGCTGAAAAAGGCAGGTTCCATTAGATTATGGCAAAACATACAGTGTTTGGGATTACACTGATTTAGTCTAAATCATTCCCCCAATTTAACCCCAATTCTGTTACTTGTTTGATAAGTTTAAAGGGACAGATGCCACCCTAATTTGATAGGTTCAACATGGCAATGCACTACATTAAACAAGTGAATTTTTCCACAAAGATCATGCAAGTGTTTCTGTGGGTGTGGTTCTGTATACTTAAAACTGGGAGAAGCTAGGTTTGCTATGGGTCAGATGGGGCGTGTCTGCAGTATCAATGTGTGTGTGTCTGTGTGCATGTGTGGAACAAGAGAGAGAGAGAGTGTGTATAAGAGAGTGAACTAAAAAGAAAGAATGTGTGTGTGTGGCCCAACGAAGAGAGTAAAAGAGAGGAAAGAATGGGGGCTGAGGGGAAATAGGAAAGAGTTGTTGCCGAGAAAATAAGCCCACAACAGCAAGAAGGCGGTGGCAGCTGGCATACTGTGCTAATTCAGCAATCCATTATATCAATGTCTGCGTGCATCTGTGTATTTGGATTCATAAACAAGATCAAAACATTATACAATTTATAGTGTTTTAGGATTGGCATTTTTTTTACCAAAAACTATTATATTAAATATAATATAATATAAAAAATATTATTTACTTACCACCATATACAATAGTGAGTGGTTGGGACAAACAAACAATGTTTGGGGGCAGTTGTGATCTACTGGTTAAGGAGTCAGGTTTGTAAGGTTTGGTAGCAACAAAAGTGCCCTTGAGCAAAGCACCTAACCCTGACTGCTCCCCAGGCCCTGCAGTAATTGCTGCCCACTGCTCTGTGTGTGTTCACAATTTGCAATATGTGTGTTCAGTTCTCACGAAGTATGGGTTAAATGCAGCGGTAACATTTTGGTTATGGGTAACAAAAACTAACAAAAAATGTCACTTTCACAATTTTTTCTCTATAAAAAATTACTTTTTGAAGATTACTTTTTACAATGACAGCAACAAAAGCACTCATCATGAATACATAAACAATTACTGTAAATGTGATGCACACAAAGTTTTAATTTTTCAATCCTCCACTGTAGTCACAGAATTTTTTCATTATGCAAACTGGTATGTCTGGTTACCACACTTGCAATAGCTAATGAAAATTGGCATAAATGATTATTAGATTGTCAGAGCCTCAGCACAGGGCCAAATTAACAGTGAACACTGATTTAAATTTCAGTTCAAGACCCTATACTTATGATTTCACATTGACATTAGGTGTAATGCTCATTTGATTAGACAAGATTTCTTAATTTGTTGGCAGCTGTAACCACTGATAACACACAAGGCCTTTATCAATACTCTTGTATTTAGTTTCAAAATAGAAGCATGTTAATAGAAGCAATAGAAGATGTGGATCTAAGAATGAAGGCCACTGGTTCCTGGTGAAATATGTAGCCAGATTTATCAGGTGAAAGGCATGTTAGGCTATGTGAATTAACTGTTGCATTAAATATAAAAAAATGCATTAACATTTATTATATTAAAAACCCCTCAACGCTATTGCACAGCAAGAGAAAGACTGCACCTTTAAAGAAAGCAAGCCTTAGCTTCAAAATGGTCATAATAACACCATTAAGGCTAAGTGCCTGTCTATTAGATCATGAAAGTAAGGATGTACAAGGCCTTTAAAACTGTATCCTTTCACCGGCGCTGTAATGACAGCTCTGTAAGAACAAACCAATGAAACAGAATAGTCTAGATTTGATAAGAAATAGTTTTACATTTTCTCCTGAGAAAAAAGACCCAATTTATCTCACAAATGCATTTTCTTCAGTGTTTCAGAAATAAGTTTTGCAAATGTCATGAACCTAACCATGTACTGTTTTCATTCTAATTTTGTTTCATACTCATTTGCAATGCTTGTCTAATTTGCATTTATTTTACAACTTCTAAACAACAAAACCTCAAGGTGGTCTTATTTAAAATTTGTATAAATATTTAATAAAATAGTTCAGTAAAGAGATAAGATTAAAATCAGATTAGATTAGATTAAACAGCAAAAATTTAAAAAACCTCAGTGATACAGAGTTCTTTTATTCAAGTTGTTTGCTTGCTGGTCACTCACAAAGTTACTATATATCAGACAGAAGGAGTCCATCATCAATCCCCCCTACTACACGTGAGGTGATTATACTGCTCTGTTCCCCTAAGTAAACTGCCCTTTCTTATCGTTGCAGTACAATTAATCCTGTCCCTCAGGGGTGTCAGAGAGGTGGAGAGGGGAAATGCTGGAAGGAGAACACATTTGCCACTTGTCTATGAAACATAATACCCAAAGACCTTCAGGCAATCAACTTTTGCTTCACATATATTTGCTCATCTGAAGACCCCTGCTAGCTCAGCCACTGGTAAAAGGGGGAACGGGTCACAAGAGAGACAACCTAAATTAACACTTGACATTCAATACGGTCAGGCCTTAATTGGCCAGAGCCTTCCTTAGAAAGCAATTTTCTATTCCCCAAACTACCTCAGGAGCATTGTGCATGCAATGAGGTTGAGGGGGAGTATGCATTTGTGTGTGTTCATGGCACTGTGGACTCCAGTGGCCTGATGGTCCCTTCCTTACTTTAATAGGAGGAGATCAATTATTTGGATGTGATATGAGTTCAGCTGGGACAAAAGACCCCACCCCTTTGACAAACATACACCCTCCTCTCCCTTGTGTTTTTATTTTTTTGTGAGCTATGACAGGTGTCTGGTGACCAAAAAATGCCAGAAGCAACCTTTGGGCACATTATTTTATGTACTTCTCTTCCCTAAACAACACACGTGCAATACACAGATGCGCATAAGTACCATCTTTTAACACTCACTTGACAGAGGATACATTACTGGTGATGTTATTACTGCTTTCAACCTGAAAGGAATTAGCCTTCCTTTAGCTGGTCAGACAGCATTTTAAATGCATCCTCTATGTATTATCTCTATGCCATGGCTATTATCAATTAACTATAAGACCTGATAATGTTCTTCTCCAACACATTTGCTCCTGGAAGTTTCACTTTACATGATTATAATCCATACTCCTTGAAACATGTAATATCTTTTGAATGGGTTTAAATCAATAGTGTTGAAAGAAAGGAAGACTTACTGCTCACTGTGCACACACACCGTATGCAATGTGATACCAGCCTGGCTGGGTCTAAAGTGTCACATATTCTTCTGAAAGCAACAAGGTGGTTTGCATTTTGGTTAAACTACACATTTTTGCATAAATTTACCTTTTACTGGTAAGACTTCAACATTTTTAATACTTTATGTTAAAAGCTAATTATGCAGGAACAATTGCAGAGTAAAGGGCAAGTTCACATTGTAGTCACTACTGATTACTAATAAGGAAAAGTAATTGATCATAGGTAATAGCATATTTGCATGATTATAATCCATTATATAATGTATTGGATTATATATTTGCATTTTCTTCAGTGTTTCAGAAAGAAGTTTTGCAAGAAAAAGGGCAAGTTCTGGAATCCAATACCAAATGTATTGGATTATATATTTGAGGAAATAAACAATTAATTTTAACAATAAATTATTTTTTCATTTTAAACAATACATTTATAATTAAAGTTAATTATTAAGTCATGTAAATGTAACTGCTGTATGCCTTGTGCAGAACACATTAACTGAGTCTTATTTATATTTTTATATAGCTTTATTTAAAATATCCGAACTACTTATAGACAGTCACAAAATTAATTATGTTATGACTAAATAGATCATTACGAATCAAAAACAAAAACAAATGGGCTTTGTTGGCTAAACAAAGCCCAGTCTAAAAAATGTATAATAGTTTGAAATGCTTGAAGTCTGACATATTCTCTAGCATGATGGTAACAAATGTAGCATATTTTAGTATGTTGTTGACAATCAATGCTTTAACAATCTAGTATGATTTTAGCATGCATTAGCATGATGCATGAAGCTACAGTTTTAACAATATAAGCATGCTTTAAAATTATGCTAATTATTATTATTAAGAATAATTATTAGCATGCATTGCCCTGATATTAGCACATGATGATACTTGGAATGGTTGCTAGGGTGTTGCTATGCTTTTGCCAAGGTACTTGGCGTAGCTGTTAGGGAGTTGCAATACAATTGCTAGGGTTGTTGTTGCTAAGATATCTATGGGGGTTGCTAGAGTGTTGCTATGTGGCTACTAGGTGGTTGCTTGGGTGTTGCTATGTGGTTGCTAATGTACCTGGGGTGGTTGCTAGGCTGCTGCCAATGTTCCAAAGGTGGTAGCTAGACTGTTGCTCTGCAAATGCTATGCATTGTTAGCATTAATTAACATGTTAGCGTGATGTATCATGAATAAACATGTTACTAAAATAATTTAACATTAATTAACAAGATGGTATCACATTTTATATAGTGAGGTGAAAGTGACATGTTTTGTCAAATATGGAAGCCCATAACCGGAATGTGACCTCTGCATTTAACCCATCACTGGTGAGGAACGAACATGCACTGCATGTCATAAACACACACACACAAACACTCAGTTGCAGTGAGCAGCTATCACCGCAGTTCCCAGAGAGCAATCAGTTTTTACTAAATTGCCCCACAACTGCCTATTGAACTGGGAACTTTTTACATGTTGGCGAATATGAGCCACTACACTACAGAAACACCATGATGGTAGCACATTTAGCATGATGATAATGTTGTAGCATTGATTAGCATGATGCTAGCACATTAAAAAAACATAGGCCAGAATATTTAAACCATGTTAAAATGTTAACATGACATAGCATGATGCTAGTCTGTTTTAGTCTGACTTAGCATGATGTAAGCACAATTGAACATGATAGTTTTGTAATGGTAGGTTGCTATGTTATTAGGAAGTTGCCAGGTCAGTACCTATAGCCTGCTGACAGCCGGAGTCAAAGTAGCTCACTCAACATCTTTACAGTGTTTAAATGCTAAGTTCAGTTCATAACATGGTTGCAAGAGTACCATAAATGGTTGCTAGGGTGTAGCTAGAAAGGTAAAGAGTAAAACTAATAGACAAATGTGTGTTGAATCAAAAGTGCCAACTCCATGTCTCTATGATGTTCTGGTGCTGAGATATAGCTTAATTTATGGTTGTTGCTAGGGTTGTCTGAATGGTTGCTTGGGCATGGCTGAACAGTTTCCATGGTGATATTTAAAAAACTACTTGCCAGTCTAAATCAAAAGAGACCAGCCCTATTGTTCAGATGCTTCTCAACATTTTTAAATGAAAGTCTATGAAGCGGTTGTTGGAGAACTATAACTGGTTTAACGGCTTGCTAAGCCGAGTGAAAAGCCCCTCAACCAAGTCTGTGCAACATTCTGGTGAGCAGCTATGACATCACAAAATTTAGCGTAACGTTAAGTTTATGGAAATGTTCGGCACCTTTTTGTATGCCCAAAAACGCCTGATTGCTTATAAAAAGTCATAGACCCTTGTTGGGCTCATTGAGAAGAGATGTGCTATGACAAAGGTTGTTTGTACTAAGGTTTTGTGCAAATAAAGAAGCTAACGTTTTTTTATGGTTGTTTATACACTACAATAAAAATTAGCAAAACACCTGTGCAGATTTTCACAATCATAAGCACAAACTTAACCTAACACTTTTTCAAAACACTACATACAGTGATTTGCACAATGCTACATCCATTTTCACACTTTAGGCACAGTTAAACATTGTGATGTCACTTTGTTTTATTAAAGAGCTCTGGCTTTCAAAATGACCACACCTATAAACAAATTGGATAGAGCCATCCACCAGGTGTATAAACACATATGTGCTTAATTAAAAACACAATAAT
>JBAJNP010011097.1:0-15350 GCA_036877545.1 Yasuhikotakia modesta
ACAGACTACACACACACACGTCACACAGGCTACACACACACACACGTCACACAGGCTACACACACACACACGTCACACAGGCTACACACACACACACGTCACACAGGCTACACACACACAGGCTACAACACGTCACGGCTGAGGCACATACTCACAGCTAACTGAACATTTTCAGAAGAGCAGATAAAAGTTAAAAAGCCTAAACGTATGACACAATAACAGAAATCATCTTGCTTTTTATCACAAGTAAACAGATCTGAGGAGGAGTGTGTGACACTGAAGTAGCTTTAAATAATGTTTGACTTCAGAAAAATGTCTCTGAATGAGTGAGTTAAACTGCTTCATAAGCAAAATCCAGTCCGGTTACATCTGAACTGGAGATTTGTAAAGTAAAACTAAAGAACATTTCAGCTCCTCAGGCGCTTATAAAACTGTATTCAGAGGCCCATTATAAAGCCCTTCTGTGATACGGTACGATCCTCACAGCTCAACCTGAAGAAATAATAAACATGCTCTCCTAAAATATCCTCTCTCACCTATAAAGAGTCACTTCATGCTAACAATGAAGTAGCAAAGTTTGTGTACTTAAACGTTGCTGATTTGTCGCCTTCATGAAACCAATGAAAAAAAATTCCCCAAATCACAAAATGAACAGACTGCATGTACCGCTTCTGCAAACCACGCCGTACAGTAACCAGCCCGTGGGTTAAATTTACTCAGTCATTCATGACAGCTACATGCATGTAATACATGCAATAAATCCTGCTGTGTCTCGCACGTCCACAGAGGCTATTTACACCGACACGGGCACAGAACATCATTGTAATGTCATGCCGATATGCACAGGAGCGTTCGGAAATACTAGTTCTAGAATAATTACAGGCATGAAGAAACAGTAATAAACGCTAGGAGGGCCCCAATGCATGCTGGGAACTGCTGCTGCACCTAGAATAAAAGCAAAGACATTCAGCACAGGTTACTCAAGGTATTTATGTTTTTAAACACTCAAACATACTTCAGCAGGAAAGCAGCATGGAATTTGATTTTATTGGACAGTAATCTAATACGTTCCCTAATGGGTCTTTCAAAGTTACCAAAAAAACGTTTCTGCAGTAACATTTGTAGAATTTTACATCATATATCAAAAAGTTGTTAATGGAACATTTTAAAAATGCTACAAAATTAAAAAGAAATTTGAAAAACGTTACTATACTCAGCCATCACTGCAGACAGCATCACTGTAAACCTCACCTCACGTCATGACATCATCAGAACCCATCATGACATCATCAGTACATGCCCAGGGTGATGCGGTTGCTTCAGATTTGATGTATGTGATTGCAGATCACCTTCACCACAGTTCTGTATTTTTATTTCAGATAAACACTGAATATGATTCGATTACCTTTCATTTGATTTTCCTGCCATATGGTCAATATCAACACAGACATGAAGAAAAACACGAGCGGTAGAGGTGAACTTCATCTCTTCCCTGTTTATCACCCTTATCTTCTCCTGCACAGACAGATTAACTGACAACACAAACATAACCACAGCGACTCCAGCCCATGACCTCTGATATTATCTGAGAGAGAGAGAGACAGAGAGATGTGCTGATGTGGTCAGCAGATAAAGAAAGTGAAACCCAAGCTTTCTAAATCTTTCTCTCAGGAATAACTGGAAAGGTCTGATAATGGTGATAAAACAGGTTCAGGAACAGCAGCTAACACACCGCTGCAGCTAAACACACCGCCAATGAGTCAGCTTTCTAAAGACATCAGTGTGTGTGTGTGTGTGATTTAATCATCTGAAGATCACCTCATCACTGAAGCTCTGCTGTGGTGCATAAACACAAGCGCAAAAGTTTCTCAGCACCTCTGTGGTTCAGAGACTCAAACCTGGCTGACTAAAGACTCTTCTTATTCTTCACTGTTTG
Organism: Yasuhikotakia modesta; assembly: GCA_036877545.1. Classification (NCBI taxonomy): domain Eukaryota; kingdom Metazoa; phylum Chordata; class Actinopteri; order Cypriniformes; family Botiidae; genus Yasuhikotakia; species Yasuhikotakia modesta. The sequence goes on from JBAJNP010011097.1 coordinate 1,937, forward strand.
TTCTGGTCTTTGTTGTTCTGCCTGTTAGGATGAGATGAATCTTCTTCTGTTCATCTGCCAGGTTCTGCAGCTCTGGGGTCACAACCTCTCGAGGGACACATTCAGAATTTAAAGGTGCTTCTCATCTGAATCACAAATGTCAGTTAGTTATGGTTTCAAATGACCTTCATTGTAAACGTGGTTTTTCATTTTGAATTAAATGTCACTTGATTTGTTTCAGAGAAATAGATTTTTAAACAATCAGGCAGGACATGGAGCAGGAAAATGTTAAAGTGATAAAGAGAATGAAAAATTGAAATCGCTACCGCTAGTTGCCACTTTCACTGCCACACAAACTGGAAATGTCACAGCTCTGTGTGTTATTCAACTCCTGCCCAAATCCACGGATCCCTGATCGACTCAAAACTCTTTCTGAAAATCTTTACTGGCCACCGCCAACAGCTGAACGACTGCGATTAGCCACTTTAAGCTTTAAAGCCAGCTAACAACTTTAGGTTGTAAGAATGTTTCCTCAGTATTTCCATTACGATTGCAGTAATGTACGACTGGACATTCATATTGTGCCGTTTGACATTATCAGACTACCAATGAGAACTTCATACAGAACAGCTGCTGACTTCAGAAGAGAAAATGTTCAAATAAACAGGAAATGAAAATTTAAATCAAGAGTTCAGTCACACTATTGGGCTGGACATGATCATGTGACTGGTCATGCAGTGAGTTTGTGAAGACCCAGTTCTGTTTGTGTGATTGTTCCATCTTGAATGAAACGGGACACTTCCTGTTTGGTAGTGCAGCCTGGAAACAATCATTCTTGGGACTCAGTTGCAGTCAGTGTTGCTAACATCAAGTAAATAACACACTTCACTTTAAAGTGAAAGTTTCTCTGATCTATCAATTAAGTGTCACTATTTTCAGTCTGTCAGATGCTGCCAGGGTCCACCTACTGCCTGCTGGAAGACTGGAAGGCTGTTTAAACCCTTCAGTCGTGCCTTTAACAGCCAAATAAAGCTTGAGTCATTACACTTTAAAGCCTCCTATTAACATACAAAACAAAACTTATTTCTATTCTAGTCTGTTCATAGAACAAACATAAAAGTTTTAAAGGTGTCTTTTCTCTCACATGTTCTGGCCCACCATAAAGAACCATAAATAGAACAACAGAATCATAGAACCACAGACAGAAGAACAGACAGACAGACAGACACAGACTTCATGATGAACAATAAGTCATAATTCTGATCACCTGTTAACCAGCTACTTCAAAAGAATCTTTTCTCAAAACCATGTAAGCGGTTTAACAGGAATTTCCTCAAATCTTCCTTCTGAGCCTCTGGACTTCAGCTCAGTCTGTTCCTCAGCCACTCCAGGACACACAACTTCTGTCTCTGACAGTCAGTCTGCTGCAGCCCCTTCAAAATGAGCCCGTCTAAATTCACATCTCCTGTCTGTGGCTAAATAAGACTATTCTCTCTCAGGCACACAGTAATTTCCCCTGAAGCCATCAGGAATTCATCTGTTCAGATGCTGCTGAGAGCGACTGAATGAATCTGCTGTTTCCCTGACTGCTCTCTCTCTCTCTCTCTCTCTCTCTCTCTCATAGCATCTCTTCTGCCTCTTTTCTCTGTGTATTCAAAGCCCTGCAGTGCACAGACAGCACAGGAGCAAAGGTGTCTCTGTGTAATATATCAATCTTTCCAATCCTTGTTTGTGCCTCATTGGTCACCAAACAGCATGAACGTGCACCTTTACCTCATCACCTCAGAGAAGATCAACACCGCTCACACCACTCACACCAGTCACACCGCTCACACCACTCACACCAGTCACACCGCTCACACCAGTCACACCGCTCACACCACTCACACCAGTCACACCGCTCACACCACTCACACCACTCACACCACTCACACCAGTCACACCACTCACACCAGTCACACCGCTCACACCAATACTGCTCACACCAGTCACACCGCTCACACCAATACCGCTCACACCAGTCACAACGCTCACACCAATACCGCTCACACCACTCACACCAGTCACAACGCTCACACCAATACCGCTCACACCAGTCACAACGCTCACACCAATACCGCTCACACCAATACCGCTCACACCAATACCGCTCACACCAATACCGCTCACACCAATACTGCTCACACCACTCCCAACGCTCACACTGTTACTGCTCACACCACTCACAGCATCACACCACTCCAGACAACGTCTACTAGTGTGGTATATAATACGATATGAACTGGTATCAGATGGTAATTCCATGAAATAAATCTGTAAATATTGATCACTGGGACTGAGATGGACTGTTGACACACACACGTCATCAGCGACGACACAACTCACGCAGGTATCTGCTGAAATATTACAATTTAAAGGCATGTAGAATGACCTCACAACAGCAGCTAGTGATCTAATTAAACAGTTTGTTGATCATGTTTTGCTGCAGGTAAGTGAACATCAATATCTGCTGCATCTTATTTTCTTATTTACTGTAAATATAAAAATGTGGCCTACGCTTCGCTTATCATTTTCAAATAACTGCTTTGAATCCCATTTCATAAAACTCATATTTTTGCACTGAAAGAACGGTCTCCAATCTAAAGAGCTCATTTACTTACAAATCACTTTACAACAGCATGTGAAAACGAAAAATTACCCAGTTAGGGCACAAAAAGGCCTATAAATACAACATTGAATCCTGCAGTAAAGATAACACCATACACACGTCTTACAGCCCAATAACCAGCCGCAGTTACAACCTCACAAGCTGGTCTCAGTCTGATAAACACGCTCAGCTCGGGTCAGCGGTGCCGTGAATCTACCGCCCCTTTAGTCTCAGAGAACGACAGATCGGGAACGTTTTCAGCAATTACCAAAACATTGCAGGCAATTGCCCATGAAATATTCACACAGCTCCAGAAATCAATAGGCCCTTATCAATGGCATAAAAGCGCTGCCACTCAATTAAAGCAATTACGCCTCAGCCTACAATCTCTCTCACCTCCGCAGAAGAACCGGCTTTAAGTTACTCGTGCGCTAATGGAAAAATAAATCTGAGTGAAGTCAGCGCTTGTATGTGAAGGAGGCTTGTGTTGCTGAGGAACACACGGCGGAAGCCTGTCATTTACAGAGATCGCTCTTCACACTAAACGCTGCTCTTAACAACATGTTTTGTTTCTTTTGTGAGGCCGAATACTGGAGTGACGGAGTGTGTGCGGACGTCCCGTTTCACCACCTCAGCTGCAATCTCACCACGGACGTTTAAATGACTTTGAAGGTAGCTGCAGCGTTTCTTTGTCTGCTAACACTGGGCCGTGAATAACAGCGCTAGGAGATAAGAGCAGACAAAAGCGGTCGAGAAAGGGCAGCAAAAGATTCATTCTTGCCACCGCTGCACATCTTTGTTTGTTGCTTTGTTCCTTTTCTTCTCTTTACTGCCACCAAAACCAAAAAAACAAACCGTCAGAGGACAAAGTTATTGAGCAAATACATGACAGATCAGTGTTTAGTTTAACACACATCTCATTATCTGACTCACAATTGTAACTTTATAATAATGATTTATAACTCCAGATTTCCTGAGAAATATCAGTTTGGCTTCATTTAACTTCATCAGATGAAAAAAAATCTTTGTAAAGAAACCTGCAGTTTACAGAAACTTCATTAAATGCTGCAGGGGAGCAAAACTGCAACGTTCTGAGGAGCGTTTGACATGGAGCTGAAAGACAAACCGATACCTGATATATTGTAGGGCTGATAAACACGCAGAGAAGATAAATCTCTGGCTTAGCCTGACACAGTCTTGGCAGCAGATGGCTCACCACAGAGAGGAAAAGCTGTTCGGAGACTCTCCCTATCTGTTGGCCTTCATGACGCCAAAGGGAATTTTGGGAAAATGATTGAGTCCGCAACAAAAGCAGCCCTCGTGGAACAGACCCTGTTATTCGACGCGCTCATTTGCCGCTGAACAGATTAGACAGAATCTGATTAAACAGCAAAAGGCATTTTTACTGAACACAGCAGAGCGGGTGACATGCCAGCGTGTCATAATCCTTTAAATCACTGCAGAAATTTCAATTAGCATGGAGTTGAACTGCAGGCCACAGACAGCCGCTAGCATGTTTAACAGACAGTCTTTATAGCTGCTCAATTTGGAACATTTTGAAATGCATGAACAACAAAAACAACAACAAAATACAACTAATTAAGAAATACTCCACAGTCTGAGCTTTTAAAAGATTCATATTATAAGTAAATTTTAAAACAATTAAAATTACATTTTGTTACTTAAATGGAAACGTTATATTTTGTACAACCTTAAATCACTAGCTGGGCCCAGTTACAATATAGCAGAGCATTTTATCTTCATAACACATCCCTACAGATGACTTCAACCAAACATGTTTTCTGCCAACAAATCCAGCCTGAGACCATCATCTGACCTTAAGAAACCTTAATGAAATCTAAAACGTTGTACCATCTGACTGGAACCTTGTCACCTTTCCAGAAGTGATCAGATTTGGCTCCTCACAGCTTCTGCCAACAGGAGGCTGAGGTAAGTTTCTCAGATCACACTCCGGTGGATGTTCTCCAGAACACTGACCTTCTCAAATGTGCCGGGAAATGAACTGATAACATGCCAAAGCAAAAAACTCGTTCCTCATGAATACTCATGTGGAGGTAATCAGTCTTATCCGTCTCTTTCTGTACTGGCATTTGCAAAGGCCAGCCTAACCTGCCACTGAGGACCCCTGGGGGTTGGGTAAGCCAACACCTGCTTTTCCTAATCTCAAGCTGAGCGAAGACCTCGGGAGGACAGTTATCAATCACACCCCCGTCTCATACATATGTGAGCTATTATTATATGCAGGGCAATTTATTGATGTTTCATCATCACATTCAGAGGTTAGGATAACACAGCAGAATGAAGAATGACTCTTCTCCTTTTACACAGGTGTAAAAACCTCTGACCCGTCCGCCCGGTGTCCTCCTGCTAACTCACGTCTCGTGTCACATCTGAGAATATAAATCCCAGACTGCATCAGAAATGAGAATGAACATGTCCACCGTTCCTCTCAGGACACACAGCTATCAGAACAAAGACATGCTGAGTCAGAGCTGCAGCTCCCAGATAAACTCTCCTATCTGCTTCTGTCTCACTCTCAGGGCCACAGGGGAGCCGTCACGCCGCTCCAACACCTGGACGGCCGTCGCTCCGAATCCAACTGCACTTACTAACAGATAAAATGAGAAGGAAGTGATAGAGAGAGAGAGCCAGAGGAAAAGAGGTGTGAGACAGGGCTGACAGACTCACATCTGACTCATACAGACTCACTTATAAGAGGACAAGAAATAAGAACGTTATTCAAACTTAATTCTGTAATGTTTTTTAAATGTTTCATTAACGACTTTAAAATAATGTTTCTGCTCTACATCTAAAAAACTATTAAAGTCATTTGATGGCAGTTTCTCCTTCATGTATAAACTGCAGAACATCTGCTTCCCTCCTCATCTCTGACAGACACCAGCGATCTGTCCTCAGGTTTAATGCACTCCCTAAATGCAGAGGAGAGATCAATAAACAATTATTCCTCCCTCTCTCTCTCTCCGTGTCTCTCAGGAAATACTAACACCGTTTATCACTGCATCAATAAATACCTGATCTGTTTGTTTTCATTATTGCAGGTGTTTAAATGATATGACATGAGGAGAGTCAGATTTAAATATACAGCCAAACTCATTCAGAACGCCACTCACTCGCAAGCCCTTTAACATCAGCACCGTTGCACGTGTGACTTCATGATAATGTCTGTATGTAGGAGATTTACTGTAAAAAACATTCTACTTAAAAAACGTTTTACTAACTGTACAGCAAGAACAGTTTTTAATAACTTTAAATGAACTTTAAGAGAATGTTAGAGAACGTTCCCTGTTAACTGAGCAGACACCAAATACGTCTGTGATCAGAAGTGAGAGATCACAACATGAACTCCAAAGTTTCACAAAGACTTCCAAACCATCTGAGATATCCATCTATGTTGTTTAATATCAGTACAGGCTTACTGTACTTCAACATGAAAGGCTTTCAGAGTCGCACGTATGAAATAAAACACAAGTGAGGCTGTAAATCATCTGAATGCAGGTCCCAGCAGAGCATCTGAGGCACAGAAATCTTCATTTATGTTGAGTGGAACAGAATATGAACATAATTGTTTTTATGGCTCTACTCTCTGTGTTCAAAAACCCACTTCCGCCCCTCAAGATGGTGCAAAAGAAAACTGCCTGCAGGGCTGTCAGCATGAATCACAAATATAATCATGTTTGTATGCATCTCCACTCAGAGACGGTACGTGTGATTATCCTCTTCATGTTGTGAGTCTCTTCCTCAAATAACACTGTTAAGCTTTCCACAGGTTTATTAGCAAGTGTCTTTCGTGACACGAGTTCTGCAGCCAAAACTGCTTTCTATTATAAACTTGGACTATCCCAGTTAACAAACGCTGTCAGAACATTGGCCTCTTTGTCTTTGTCTCTAACTACAGTAATATATATATATATATACACACACACACACACACACACACACACACACATACATACACATAATGAGAGAGACAAAGACACAGAGAGAGTGGGAGAGAGGAAGAGGGAGTAGGAGAGAGAAAGAAAGAGGGAGAGACAAATAGACAGATAGAAGCTTAGGCTCTGGGTCGTAACTGTGTTGTGAAATATCCAGCAGTGGGCGAGTCAACAGACTGATTCGGGAACAGATGACCTGAGTCTCTTTTCACTTGAGACAAAAAACGGCTCTCAGCTTTTGTCAACAGCACTTTTCAGCTTGTAATCCCTTCAGCTATTGTGCCCACTGGAATCTCGGCCTGTTTAGCTTAACCGGTTCTGCACGCAGGTCCAGTCCATTACCCAGAACAACACACTAAAACAAACCTCACAGGACAACAGCTACAAGGGCCAATAAAAGTTCTCCCTGAAAACACAAAAAAAACGAGCAAAAGTGGACAAACATTTGCTTTAAGTTTCCCACTTACAGACTCATGCAAGTTCAAACATTTCACTGTGTGTGTGTGTGTGTGTGTGTGTGTGTGCATATATATCAAATTAAATTATAATTTTATATATCAACTTAAGTTATCAATAAAGCTACAAGGTTCCAGGCGATCTAAAACAAAAACAACTCATTGCTCACTTTCAGTTAGAGACAAAGAGCCTATTCTCAGCCACATTAGCCATCAGGACTGAAACTCTGTGATAGACACATAATGTCTTCTGCTGCCTCTCCTCTGAACATATTTCTCTATGTTCTCCTTCCATGCTAAGGTTGTCCATCACAGCAGGAGTGAGACATTCACATTCTGGTAGAGGAGAGACAGGGAGGTGGGTGAGATGTCTGGACCTCCCCGTGGTGTTCTGTGTGGGAGGCAGCAGAGGAGACGCAGAAAGCTTGAACATTACATAAATGTTGCATGAGGTCTTCTGAGTCAGTCTGACGAATAGCGTGTGGGTTGACTTGCCCGCCGCAGCGCATCAGCAGGGACAGTCGCATTTTAGCAGGCTGGGTTAGCACGCTTCAGCGAGCACACTTGACTTCCTGCTCCCGAGACACCCTACCTTCCTCCTTTTCTTCTACTGCTCGTATTTATTCCAATAATAAGTGTTTACAAGAGTGTGAGGACAGCTACTTTAACATACTGGTGGGCGCCACCAAAAATTCCCTGTCAATGTATAAGTAACTGTTTGAACATTGCAGGTTACTTGCAGTCATTTTATAAATCTGTATGACACATTTAAATTCTAAACAACTGCTGCAAGAACAAGAACAGAATGATAAATGTATTTAAATCACTTTACCTGAAGAGACTTTAAAAACAAAAACTCGCTCCTGTGCTCTAACTCTGGATAGAAGAATTAACACCACAAAGACAGTTCATGACAACCCAGAGAGATCCAAAGGCAACAGGCTCAGAACATCTGAGTGATCTCCTGTGAAAGCTGGATTCATCTCCTCAGACCCGCTGCAGATGTGTCCCTCAGCATCTGCAGGTTCTGCTCTCTGAAAGCTTTGCAGCTAAATATGATGTCCAGGCGTCCAGGAAAGACAAATCTTCCAGCCCGGAGAGAAATATTCATGACCCATTTTTTGGAGCATCTATAAATCATAGCAAATGAAAAAACAGTGTGAAAGGAGAACAATTTATAATAGCTCTCGTCTTATTTTCAGTTTCTTTCTGCTTTCGCAGGTAGAGATGGAACGATATAAAGACAGAGTAGATGATTCTTTGCAGAAATATATTTTGTTATGCTGGTTAAGTCTCTTTAAATCCTGAGAGCAATCAGTAAGTGGTGTAAATACATTTACACATATGTATGTTCTGTGTGTTCATTCAATCACTGCGGCCCAAATACAACAACAGAGTGTCTGTCAAACTGTGTGTATGTTCATGTACTGGAGGAGGCGGGACTTTGCAGAGCAAAGGGAGGGCAGACTCTTGTGCTATTAAAGCTAGTCTGCTATTGCTAGCCTCTGTGATAATGTACAGCTATAATGATTCTTTCTATGTGTCCAACTTCTTACTAACAATATCAAAACACAAGTGTAGGTTTTATCAAACTGCTTTTATTTTAACAGGAAGTCGTCCCCTTTCAAGCGACAAAGCCACGACTTTACTCTTGTCATGACTATGAACACGTGTCCGCGTGAGAAAGGGTTAAAACGCAACCTTGTCTCTCTCACGCAGGAAATGAGACGCTGTTTATACGGAGCACTGCGAGATAATGGAGTGATTTATTGGAAGGGAGCATTTTGTTCCAAGCCTAATTAATTCTGCCGCTCTATGTTACTGCTGAGATCAGAGAGACAGCAGCAATATAACAGAGTTAGGAAGAAAATTAGGGAAAGCAGTATTTGTGTTCAGCCATTTAGAAGACAAACATCTGCTCATCGTATACATGCAGCCTGTGGCTCACAAAACCAATCTGAGGCAGGAAACTCACTATAAAGAGAATCACACACACACACAGCATTATAATTAAGATGTTTGCATTTACACACACAGTTTGTCCTGTCTTATAGAATTAATGACTCTAATGTGAAGCTGTCAGAAAACTCTCATTCCACAAACTCTCTGATACACAGAATCCATGCAAACCCTGCTAACAATTATACATTGTAAGAACATTTTCTTAACGTTTCTATCAGGTAACAAAAAGGCAAATTTTGAAATTTTTCACGTCCCTGCCGCCGTCTCTGTTCATCACTGCAGAGAATCTCAACCATTATCAGTTACTCATCCTCAGGTCATCCTAAACCTGTGTGACTGTTTCTTAGGAAGAAACATTGAACTACATGCTGACTTTCATTATTTGAACACAGAACCACTCCAACATTTCTCAAATGTTCCACAGAAGAAATACACAGAAGTCATACAGGTCTGGAATAGGATGAGGGTGAGTAAATGATAGAACTTTTATCATAAAACAAGATGAAACAGTCAAGACTTGTTGTCCACTTTAGGTTTTGGGGTTTGTAACTATTAGCATGTTAGACAGTAAAGGGCAACAAACAACAATCTCAGAGGAGATGTAGCCTCACAACCCCCTGTTGCTCTCTCTCCCTCCCATCAGATTTGTGCCTGAAAACGGTGGCCAGCACTCCGCCGGCTCCATAAATTCTCTCAGCAGAACGGGCACTCGGCCAGCGAGCTTGTTTTATTTGCTATAATGGCTTCCTCTTGGCAAAATATGAGCTAAAGAAAAGGTGGGGGAGGACGTTGGAGAGCTACTGAGGAGAAGTTACATATGTCACAGACGAGCAGCTATAACTCCAGACTACAGACACAACACAACACATACCGCTGTAGATCTTCTCACAGGTTTCCAAACGCTCACCTCATTGGAAGTCAAAGTAAATCAAGCGTAGATGGCCTCTTGCCATCACAGTGTCAAGCCTTTTAGCCTCATACCATTCGCTTCGATGCAGAAACCCTTCACACAGATGCCTGGAGCTTTCAGAGGAACAAATGCAGCACCGTCCACTGTCAAACACAACTTCAGTTCATAACACATTCAGAAACGATGAACCATGCAGAACGTCAGAGCGTCAGAGCAGAAGCCTGTGAGGGAAACCGCTAAAAATTGTCTTACATTGTGGACTTCACATACAGCACTTTCTGCTCTCACAACATTACAGCACTACAGCACAGCTGTGTCTAAAAAGCAACATGACACGTTTGGTCTTTTTAGCGACTGCACTCAAACGTTTGCAGAACAATGCTTTAAAATTGAAAGTTATGATCACAAGCATTTATTATGAATTTATTTTTAATGAATCATAAAAAAACTCACAAGTTTTAATTAGACTACTGAATTAATTTAACCAACTCACAACAGAATACAGTAGGAAACAGCTTTCAGGAGGCAAGACCAACCTGAAACCACATATTCACTGAGAAACAGGTAAATGATGCACCTTTAAACCTGTGATGTGGTTGTAATTACAGTAAACAGTCACAGACAAGTATTTTAAATCCTGAATTAAACAAACATTGCCCTCTATATTCAAACACCTGCTGTAAAGAATCGCTCTCAATTACAGCTAATGAAATAACAAGAACATTTCCAGAATCTAAGAGAATCTATTTCCTGTCTTTAGTTTTATCTCAGTGACAAGGGTTTTGCGTCACTTTCTGTGATGGCGTGCGCTTTCTCACCCTCCGTAACACATGTACACGCCGCGACAGACAGATACGTTCCCATTAGCATGACAACGGTACACGCAGGGCAGCACACTGCACATATGAAGACTCCTGTAATTTGCTCGTGTGGGAGGGTTTGAGAACCTAAATCTTTCTTTGCTATCTGAGGTGACGACTGAGGGAACAAACGATGGGGAAAAGAAAGAAAGTGAGTGCTGAAATGAAGTACCCAAGCAGAAGATATTCATTAAATTTGTTTTCTGCCAATAAAGACACTGCCTTGTGAGGATTCTTTCACCCCGGTAAAAACCAGGCTAGCAGCCGGTTCATGGAGGGTTCAGTCTAAACAGATGAGACGGGCTTCAGTGCTAAGCTTATAAAGAAAACGACACTACAACAGCATGACTACTCACACCTGATAGTTGCCAATTATACAGAGAAAACCCAGCAGAGAGACAACAGGAAGTGTTCAGGAGGAGAAAAGAGCAAAACGGAGAGATGACAACCGTTATACAGCAAAACTTAAACTTGTCATTCTTTAGAAAATAACTGTAAGTAACCTGCAATTTTACACTTCAAACAAAGATGGCAGCAGAGAGACAAAAACTTAGATAACAGCTTTAAATAACATGTGGAACAGAGCAAGAACACACCAGAACTCTGTAGGGTCAAATAAAAACCCACGTGAGAGTCATGGCTGTGTGTCAGAACACGTAACGCTGGGTGACAAAATTTAACATGAAGAAGCTGTAAATTGGCAAACCTTGCTTTCATCACAGACAGAGACTAACTTTTTATTGCTCATTTTTTTTTCTTCCTGAGGAGAAATATGAGGCTGGCACAGAGCCCTGTACAGCCTGGAGCGCTGCTTCTCTGGAGTCCTGAATGGAAAGATAAAATCATGTGATTTTAACTCAACGCTTACCAATCAGCAGCCACGCATCGCATGACGCTGGAGGTCGCATGAAGTGCTAATGTAAACCGCCTGCGCTACTGTCAACAGCGAGTGCTAACCAAACAATCTGACCTTCAACATAAGACTTGCACCCCAACAAAGGCCACCATCAAATCACAAGGCCATATAAAAATCACATGTTCTGCTGTCACTACAGTATTTCAGGAAATCTGGGAGAACCTGGAACAGACCGTCTGAAACTTGTTACAGTGGTTTGGGTTTGAGGTGCCGTGAAGATGAAGGTATCTGAAGGGCTTTATGGAGGAAGAGGTTGGAGTGGTTTATAACACAAACAAAAGAGCGGACACATAACGTGATGAACACAGTTCACAAGAAACAGATGATGAAATATTTCAGCCGAACAACAACTCCATTCCAAAACCATTTTAGGACACAAACAGGCATGTTTCTGATGCGGAGGCTGATGGGAAAGGTAGGCAGAAATATTGAGCTGCTTTCTGTACCTTCTGTACGTAAGCATTACTGCAACACCCTAAACAACACAACAAACTGTACAAACAGTGTGTGCCTCGTTCTTGATGAAGTAAGTTTAATTTCCATCAGTTTGTGTTTATAATAAACGTTTTTAATGTTATGAGAAGTAGCTAAAGTTTCCTTTGCATAAATATTAAAGTAAAACTACATGCCTTAGAAATCCGAACACATTTCCATCTCTCCTCAGTCTTGTGTCAGTCCCGCTGTGAAACCAGTTTCCTGCGACGACCTCTCGTTCTACAGACGTGCTTTCAGACGCAGAGCAGCGCCGCTGAGGTCGCAGGTCTTTGGCGAGCTGCCAGTCACAGTCAGTCCCCGGCTAATTGTGATTCTAGAGTTAGTTACTCTGACAGGAAACCTCTGGTCTGAAGGCCACAGCCGCTCATGAGACACAATTACACGGGTGTACAGTTGATAAGTGCAGCTAACTGGGGTTAACTAGTCCACTTATCCATTCTAAGCATTAACAATAGTGTGCGATAGTCAAACGTTACCTTCAAATCTATATGTCTTTAATTTTATTTGATTTCTTGCTATTCAATATCATAGTCTTATGCATAAAACTAAATATCATGTATTTTATACACTAAGTACATTTTAATGTACATTTCTAAAAAAGGTAAAGTAAAAAAAGCTCTGTGCTATTTAACCAAATTATTACTTAATTATTTTTTTCTTTTATATTTTAATAAACCTTAACTAACCTGCTCAGCAGGACTGCCTTCAGACTGAACTAACTAATATCACTAATGACAGCAGTCATGTGGAGAACCTGAAACAAGAACCAGCTGCAGAAACTGAACTGAAAACTGAAAACATTCACATACTAGCGTAGAGTATGTCTGAGGCATACGGGCTGAAAACGTTCACATACTAGCGTAGAGTATGTCTGAGGCATACGGGCTGAAAACGTTCACATACTAGCGTAGAGTATGTCTGAGGCATACGGGCTGAAAGCGTTCACATACTAGCGTAGAGTATGTCTGAGGCTTTGTAACAAGGACAGAAGGAAAGAAAGGATGACACATCCTCTCTTTCACACGCACAGTTTAACATGAGTCACAAGCCTGCCAACTGGAAACCATTATCCAATTGAGTGGAATTACAACATTAACATAATTAAAGCATTCACTACATCTGATGGGGAATAAAGCTTATTTGCTTGCCTAAATTGCAGTAGGATTGTGTGATTCTCTGTACATTCCCCTGTACATCTCTCTCTGTCTCTCTCTCT
>JBAJNP010011098.1:0-15347 GCA_036877545.1 Yasuhikotakia modesta
TTGACTAGCAGTGTGTAATGAGACTAATCCACATTTGGTTGAACAAAACAGAATAAAGAGAGTAAGAAAGTACATCACTGCAATAACAAATTTTATTAGTTAAATCAAGTAGAGTCATTCTGAATCATACCCAGAACAAATGTATTAAAATGTACTAAATGCCATTCTCCTTTCTCCCTATGTCTTGCAGGCAATGCAGATTTTCATCTTCATCTTAACATATTCAACGTCCCCATTCAAATTCAAGATGAAGGCCTTTTGCTGGCCGTGACTTGACTGGTGTTGAACTAAATGGAAGTGAAGCTGCTCCGAATGTATATTCCATAAACATGAATACAAAATTGAGTGAACACAATTAACACAACACAATTATGTAATTGATTGACAAACATGATAACAGTGAAGATTATCCTGAAAGATAAAACAAATAAATAATATAGAACAACTTCTTTACAGTAAACTCCATTACAATCACAAGCTATTTTCATATAGAAAAGTGGGACACTAAATTAACTCTGTTTCGGTGCTGTGGTCCAGATGTGTTGTTCTCCTAGACTGGGTTTCCTAAAGATCCATTCGACAGCCTCTCTTGTATCCTGGGGAAGAAAGCGGGTCGAGAAGAAATCTGAGAAGAAACTCTCGTGTTTTGTGTTGTTATCTGTGCTAAGCGCTAAATCTATGGATGCTTCTAAGGTTTGTTTACATTGTAACGCTAGCCGTACACACATCAGAACGAATATGTTCTTATTTTAACTATTAAAAACACAATCTAATCTAACGATGTAATACTTACAGCTTGTAATGATTGCTGAGCTTGATGTGGAGCATCAGATGCCGAGAGACGCGGCAGGTTTGTAAAACAGTCCAAAGTAAAATGAGCGGAGCAAAGAAATATTTTCATGGTTCCGGTCAAAATAAACAGTAGCCACGCATCACGGCCATTTCTTTTGTCGGGGAGGCGATGAAAGGTTTGAACACCACTTGTACAGCCGGGCAGAGCAGCTCACCTGTGAATGGGTATTTAGGTGGGTATACTGCCATTTTCCGTCACGACTAGAAAAATTTAGATTTTGACTCTAGGTCCCCCTTAAAGCCCATCCTTGGTTAGTGACCTTATTGCTCAAGCAAACTCATCCACCTGTCAGTTAAATCCTGCCCCCACCTCACTTCTCAAAAGCTGCCTGTCTGTAATAGCAACTCCTACTGCTCACCTGATTAACTGCTCTATTTCTTACGGGTCTGTCCTGCTGTCTTTAGAAACTGCTGCAGTCACTCCTATTCTAAAGAAACCTGGTTTAGATCCATCCGTTTTGAATCATTTCCGACCTATATCAAATCTTCCTTTCATTTCTAGGCTGCTTGAAAAGGTCATTGCTTCTCGGCTTCAAGCACTGTCTCTGTCAAGAGATATCTGTCAATAATCTTCTTGATCTCTATCAGTCTGGTTTTTGATCAGGGCACAGCACTGAAACGGCACTGCTAAAAATTACCAATGACTTTTTACTATCCACTAACTCTGGTTGTCTTACTGTGCTTATCATGCTTGACTTATCAGCAGCTATTGACACTGTATCTAATCACATACTTGTTTCTCTCTTATCAGCTATTGGCATTACTGGTAATGGTATGTCTTGGTTTATATCTTACCTCACTGATAGACAGTTTCTCTCAGGGTGTTCCTCAAGGCTCTGTCCTTGGACCACTCTTGTTCAATATTTATCTGTTACCCCTCGGTCAAATTATTTGTAGTCATGGTCTCAATTACCACTGGTATGCTGATGATCTGCAAATCTACATATCTGGTCGCTCCGTTGCCACTCTGCCTATCAATTCATTGACATTAAAACATGGCTACATAACTTTCTAAAATTAAAAAATGACAAAAATGAACTTATTGTATTTGGTCCACCATCTCTTTTAAAAAAGTCTGAATTAAATATTTCTATTGACGGAGCTTTACTAATACCATCTGATACTGTTAGGAATTTAGGTGTTATCTTTGATTCATCACTTTCAATTCAATGTCATATCAACTCTATTACCATGTCTGCATTCTACCATCTTTGCAATATCGCCCGTCTGCGCCCTTTACTCGGCCTCAAAGATACTGAAACCCTTATCCACACACTAATAACCACACGTCTTGATTACTGCAACTCACTTCTTACTGGTTTGCCTGCAAAAACAATTGCTAGGTTACAATATGTTCAGAATGCTGCTGCCAGAGTCATCCATCAAGCCAAAAAGTCTGAACATATTACCCTTTTGCTCCATAACTTACATTGGCTGCCTGTTTCTGTACGTATTCAGTTTAAAATTTTTTATTCAAAATTTTAATTATTTTATTCACATTTAAATGCCTTCATGGAACTGCCCCCCACTACTTATCTGAACTGCTTCACTGTTACTCACCTTCTCACTCCCTTCGGTTATCTGACTTATCTGACTGTACCCCGTTTTCGCCTCACATCTATGGGTGGCAGATCATTTAGTGCTGTGGCTCCAAAACTCTGGAAATCCCTTCCACTTACTCTCTGTGAGAACACTACTATATCCTTATTCAAATCAGAACTAAAAACCTATCTCTTCGAACAGTATTTCAAGCCTATTTCTGACTAACATTTTCCCCCCTATACTGTGTATTTATATGTTTATTTAGTCATATATATGTTTTGTTCTCGATTGTATGTCACGTTCAATGTTTTGTTCAAGGATATTTTTTCCTTTGTGCAGTTTTCTTTTTGTTCAGTGGCCTTAAGCTTTGGGAAAGGTGCTTTATAAGTAAAACTATTTAGCTTTCATGAAGGACATAATAGCAAGAGGTCCCCAAGATGGTGTTAAGCAATCAACCAGCATGGTATATCCCTCACAATGGGGTTTATAACCCACAGAAGCCAGGCAAAATCTGCATTGTTTTTGATTGCTCTGCAAGGTTTCAGAATGCTTCTCTGAATGAGAATCTTCTGACTGGGCCCAACCTCACAAATACCCTTGTTGGGGTCTTGTGTCGCTTCCAGAAAGGGCAGATTGCCGTCATGTGTGATGTGGAGCCTATGTTCCATTCGTTTTATGTTGCCCCAAAGGATTGTGACTATCTTAGGTTCTTGTGGTGGGAAGAGGGCATAATGGAAGCTCTACCATCAGTTTTTCACATGAGGGTCCACTTGATCAGAGCTGCCTCCTCGCCTGGATGTGCTCACTTTGGGCTCAAGTATGTGTAATGACAAGATAGGTTGGGACGATCCACTTCCTGATGATCTCAGGTCGCATTGGGAAGCTTGGCTACGAGACCTCCATAACTTGTCTTAAGTAGAGATACCTTGTTGTATCATTCCATCAATGTTCAAGAATGTCCAGCAATATGAGTTACACCAGCATGCCAGCATGTCAGGATATGGGGCATGTTCATATCTCAGAACTGTTACCAAGTCTGGTGAAGTCCACTGCTCTCTCGTTATGGGTAAAAAACGTTTAAGATCAAACATCCAATCAAGGATCTTCAAGATATATTCCCTCCCTCCTATCTTACAAGCAGGCAAAAGTTGTATGTTGATGTACTTTTTGTTCTTTATGTGTGTTGTATGTGTGTTTTCTGTCATTAATGTGTGACTGATGTTTGTTATGTATTATGCTTATTTAGTTCTACTATGTTGATGGTGATGTCCGTGTCGATGAGCGCATTAAAACATCTGTAAAAGGAACCATTGAGGAAACATAGATACCATTTTTACAACAAGCACACTACTGTGATGTCAAGGTAACATCCAGCCCATTCACTGAAAAACTTTTAGATGTCTGTTTTTATTTCTATTCCTTTTAGATGTTCTTATTTCTCCTTATACTGAACTTGAAGTTAAATAGCAGTTGGTAGGCTACAGCAATAAATAAGGACAATGAACCTTTTATTACTTTTCATTATTTTATTTGCACCAGATGCCAAGGGTAGCTGCATATGACAAGGATAAAACCATACATGCTATCAATGATGCCCAACATCTGCAAGGGAAGTCAATTGCTGGTCCCTCTGACACAGTCTGGGCTGCTCTATCGGAGCAGCTTGGGGGAAAAGGTCAAAGCAAAAACTCTACACAATTACACAATTATCAAAATGATTAGATTTAACAGCTGGGATATCTTAGGGATACAACCTGAAAATAATGACAGCACAGATGATTTCCAGAAAATTCAATCAAATAAAAATGAAAAAGAAAATGAAAGATGAAACTGATTTGGAGCGAAACGATGACTGCTCTGATGGAGAAATGTTAAAATACAAAAGGCACACTACAGACACATATAAAACTTTAAGCTAACAATCACACATAAAGAGTGGACAGCTGACTGGGTGGACCAACATACAACACTTCTGACCCCTCAAACAAAAAAATTATGCAGTGTTAAAATGTGTATTCTAGTCACATTCTCTCAATAATAATGTCTGGGAGGAAAGCAAATTGTCCCTTTGCCCTTTTTAAATTGCTTTTAAAAGGGCAAAGGTGTACCCACTTAAGTGCCTTGGTATCACTGGAGTCTGTACAGAATTCAATGCACAAGTATATGTGTACAGTGAAAGCCTGCCACAGGATAGCACATTTATAGTACTACACTATGAAATACACAACATTGCACATCATCACTCAGGGTAAAAAAGGAAGCACATACAGAAGCACATGCTGGAAGCACATGCTGTCTAGCACATGCTGTCTCAGAGGATGTCTGTGGAAAGAGGATGTCTGTGAGATGAGGATGTCTGGTGTGCTGCAGCTACCGATAAATGATGGATTTTGGTGACCCAGAACCTAGCCATTTCCCAAGCCTGGCTGTACTGAGGAAGGCCAAGCAGAAAAAAGGGCTTAAACAGCTTAGCAATCGGCGTCCAATCATTTCCATTCAGACAATGAAACTCAGTATCCTTTACAATGGTAGCATATTTGACATTGGACTCAACAGTTCTTCTGTCACTATTACACCCCCTCCCAGCTTCAGGACTACAAGGCTTTATCAAAGAACAGAGGATCCACTGTCAGTTTCGATGCAGCAGGCTTAGTTGTTAAAAAAAAAAATCAACAGACCAACAGGTTCATCAGGACATGTCTTTTTATATCAAGGAGTCCTCTTATCACCAGGTCTCCATGTCCCAGTTGTGCAGATGCTCTCAGAGGACTATAATATCTGTGCAACGGGGGACTGGCTATCTGACTGGCAAAGGAATGGAGCAGCTGTGCCATCAGAAACAGTGTGTGACTTCTCTCTTGTGCTGTTGGGGGGACTTGTCATATATTAACCGGATTTCATCATCCTTTATGGACGCATCAACTATCAATTACTCGAATACCCACATGTTCAGAACTTTGTTACGCCTCACAAAATCCAATGCAGGTATCTGTTCATTCACCCATTGATGCTTAAGATATAGGATTCCATTTAACTAAGGTGATTTTAAGGATAGTTTGATGGTTTATCCAGATGTGTTAAGCTGCTTGTAATATTGCCTTTCTATTACCTTTTCGTAACTTTCCTGCTTTTATCTCTTCATGTCATGTAAAACACTTTTGATATATCTTTACCACCATTTGGTACACTTATGTATCGTCTCATTCTTTGGTCACCATAAACAAATTTCGACGATTGGACCCTAGGGTCCTATAGACCCTATAGTTGCATTATTACTTGAAAAAAATGAAAACAGTTGTATCTACATGACTGTTTGTCCGATCGACTTGAAATTTGGCAGGCAGTGTCTTGGTGCAAGGGGGCATGACAGTCTATGAGCACATTGGCATGTCTTGGAAAAAATGCTGCCATTGGCCAATGAAATTTGAGCACCTATTAGACAAGGTTAACGGAGTCTGATCAAAACGAAACTTAGTGGACATGTTCGACTAATGGTCCTAGAGTTCTGTAAGAAATTTGAAAAAGTGGCCACTAGTTGGCGCTAATGAGCATTACGCCTTTGTAACCACGTAGCGTTTCACACATCTACACAATTTGCATATCTTTTGATAGATCTCCTGAATCTTAACATGTTTGCCTCATGAACAATTGTTGTCAATCAAATCGTTCTTTAAATATTCTTGATTGTGAAAAACCTACTTTTGCGAACTAGTCCTAGGTTTTTCGCCCGATCGGAACCAAATCAGTGCAGTACAATTCTCTGGACACCCAAGATAAATAATTATCAAAAAAGTTGAACTTTACTCTTTTAAATACTGTAACAGGTTAATTTTTTAAATGGGCGTGGCAAAATAATCTCAAAACTAATACATCCTAAACGAAAACTGACAACTTAACGAAATTCATGCATATGACTCTAAATAAGCATGCCCACTTTTAGATAAGCATACCAACTTTATAACTGTCAAAAAACGTTAAAAAACATATATTTCCTATAGTAAATTGCCTGTATTGGCAGCCAAAAGCACCACATCAATCTAAATATCATACCATATCATATACTACATTTTCTGTCATATAAATATTTTTGACATTTCAATTGTTTTGGCTTGAACCCCAGAAATCGCTGTTTGCTGCTATATTTATACTTAATATTCCCTTTTGAGCTGAAGCTTAAATTTCCTAGTTTCAACGGAAAGAACGATAGTGTTTTAAATAACGCTATTTTGGTAACATATTTTGATGGAGAATGTGGGCAAATTTTAAAAGTTGTTTGTGAGGAAACCAGTTCAATCCACGTGTATATTGTATATGTTTTATATTGTGTGTGGTTGTTATGTAGAGCGGAACAGTTACAACTGAGCCCATCCTACTTTTGTGTGAATAGTGTGTATGCATTCTTTAACATATACAGTCACTGTTAAGCGCAAAGTTATCTGCAGTCATTTTATTGCCACCCTGTCAGAAAAAAAGAAATCTTCTGATCAACTGCGAAGGAGATTAGATTGAGCGATGTTCCTCTCATCTCGTAAAGGCCTTATTGTGATATAGCTAGATTGAAGCGCTTTCCAATGTTATTCAACAATGCTATTTTTCTCCCTTGGGTTAATCTGTGCCTCCCGTTCACTCATGAGTAGATTTGAATAGTAAATACTATGGGTGAAATTTTACTATTTAAAAGGGAATGTTAAACCTTGATCAAGTACTTAATGCCAACAGCGAAGAAATCCTGTTGATGATGCGCATTTAATTGTGTTTCGTAAACTGAGAAAGGTTGCGTCACGTTTCGAGAGTAACCATAAATACAATCAAGCAGTATCCACAATGCAAACGATTTAATCCAAGGTAGATGCAAAAATACAAAAACATCACACCAGGTAACATACAACAACTGACAAAAAAAAGTAGACAAGAACAAATATAAAAACCAATATAAACACAGGACAATCAATGATAAAAAGACACAGATGAGAGTGATAATAATGGAACTGAAACAAAAACAAGAAACTGGCGGGGGTGCACAAAAACAGGACAAAACCAAAACAAGAAACAACCCATACGTTACAGGTTGCATGCTAGCATTTTTAAAAATTCAATAGCGAAGAATATGGAGTTTTTGTTTCTTTTCTATTCAAACAAAAAAAAAATTTTAAAAACAGAAAATCAAGATTTGAGAATAAAAATCGACTGTGTTCTCATGTTTTTCTTTTGCTTGCAAATCCAAAACACAGTCACAACACATTTTTATTCTTAAATCTTGATTATCTGTTTTAAAAAAAACTATTTTTTGTTTGTCTTTTTTTCTTTGCTTGAATAAAAAAAAAAGAAGAAATCCTATTGACGCAAAGCTATTAGTATGCCCTGACCTGAAGTCATATATTAACTTACATGAATATATGACATATCTCGAGTGTCTAACATTTTCCATCTTTACACCTGACTTCCCTTGTTGTTTGTCTGTTTGGGCAATAGCGCCACCATTGGGTAGTCCTGGCTCGGTGTCATCTGTCATTTGCTTTCAATTTATTATGTATTAAAAATTATTATTATTCATTACATTGTAATTAATCATTACAAGTTTTATTAGTAGTAATTATTAGTATTCAAGTGCTTTAGCAGTTTAATTATACTGAACTATAATGAATTTTTAGAAACTCAGGATCATACCATAGTTTCCATTCTCACCTACCCCTTTAAGCCTTAACTGGTTTCACCCAGGGTAAGCCCCATTGTTTCTCTGTAGCTGACACTTGACTGATGAAGCAAAGGTTTTCCCATGGTGAGTCTCCACTGACTTGTCTTGCCAAACTGATTCTGGATAACTCACTAGAGAATCAGAGCCCTACTGCTCTAAGGTCACGCCAGGCATCTTGTTGCATGACACAGTGGTAACAAACACCATACTGGGTCCTTGGGCCAATAACTCAGCTATAAGGCACACATTGTTCAACACCCTCACTAAGAACACACCAGACATTCCCTTCATTGGCAAGCGCACACGGTTCCCGTTGGACTCTTACCTGTCAACGATGGTAAATGCCAAAGGCATCTGTGCAGTGAACATTAAGTGGAATGACCGGTGCTTAGCCCATTTCTTCCTGGTTCTCCATGACCCACCACACATCAGTCAGAGAGTCAGTCACGTGACAATCAATCACAGCTTGGGGACAGTTGTGGCCTAACGGTCAGAGAGTCAGACTTGTAACCCAAAGGTCATGGGTTCGAGTCTCGGGTCCGGCAGGGATTGTTGGTGGGGGAGTGAATGACCACTAATATCCACATGGTGTGTATTCCCATGTAAGGACCACCCATTGGCCTAATGACGGAATCCAGTGGTGTGGGTGAAGGTATCTCATGTGTTCAGTCTTTGATCAGTACTTTTATAAGACTTTACATAATTTACTATAATTTGGTTTCAATTGACTCTGTGATAAATTCTAATCTGACGCCAATTTAATTTTACATTTAAGATAGTTGTTTTAAATGTGTTGATCACAATTTAGGGCTTGATTATTCATCCTCTTAGATATTCTTTCATTAGGGACCCGTTGTCACACAGTCTCGCTATATCTATGTACATATATACGTGGATCTCACAGACACAAAACTGTCTGATCATAGTCAGAGGTTACCAGGTAAACTAATATTATTAAATCATGCCACTCCCTGCTTGCTCTAATTTAATAATTGTTCTCTTAGTCACGATCATGCAACTTGCTAAATCAGGTGATAGACAGAAATCTGAAGATCTTGGTTGATGTGCTTCCTGCTCCATTCAAACTTCAAGTCCCAGTTTGATCTTATCCTGTCATTTGATTTTGCGGTAACATCGGACTCCTTCTAATCTACTGAAAATAGCAATTTCTGAAAAACTTCAGATAGACCAAGAAAATCAATTTATTATACCAGGCAGGTTAAAACATAAGTTACAAAAGAATATGAATTCAAATTTAGAATAAATGATCAACAGACGGCAAAAGTAAAGAAACAAAATGTAAATCATACCTGGTAAATGAAACATAGTTCTGAGTGGGATGCTCTGGGTATAGAAGACATCCCCTGAGACCTTATACACACAGCCATTGTGTGGGACGTTCTGGTTATAGAAGGCCTTGCCACCTTATATACACACAGGAGACCAAGAGCCATAAGACCCATGGGCAGTTTGGGGTTAGGTTTAGGTTTAAGTTTGGGGACCAGTTTCTCATGGCCTGAAGTGCCCCTGCTGAGTGAGAGGTCTACCAGGAGAGTAGATTTTCCCTTAAATTTTAACCCTCTGATACATTACATACCCCTGGGTATCAACACCTGATAAACTTTGTTTTTTTATGATGCATTCCCGCATACAAACTGGTGTCAGCTGCCTTATGCCCACATGCTCAAATGCTTATCCTATCTTTGTCAAGCAATACAAGATCCCCACTGCTTCACACGAACCAGTGCAGGAGATCTCCATGGTGGAAAAAGGTGTAATTTGTCCTTGCAACAATACTTATTCCTCACCCACCTGGCCTGTCGTGAAACCGAATGGCAAGTGGCAGCCAACGATTGACTACAGAAAGCTTAATCAACAGGTGCCACAGTCACAATGGCCAATGACCCAACTGGATCAGGAAATCCCCAGAATAAGAAGACCAACAATCTTCTCCACACTGGATGTGGCCTCAGGGTTTAGGACAATATCTGTGCATCCAGATGATCAACACAAGCTGGCCTTCACCTTCGGTAACTGACAGTTCACCTTCATCAGGTACCCCTTTGGTTATGCCAAGGTGAAAGCCCCGCTGTAGCTGTGCTGACATGCAGCCAACAAGCTCCCACTGCTACAGCACCCACAACACAGCCACTTGGGATGCAGCAGGGTATGCCAGAGAGTGTCTGGTTTGTTGCCAATTGCAACCAGCAAACTCAAACCATAGAGCCCCACTGCAACATAGATGAATCAACATACCATGGTCAGACCTACAGTTTATTATTATATATACCTGCAGTTTATTATGCTTAATATTCCCTTTTGAGCTGAAGCTTAAATTCCCTTGTTTCAGCGGAGAGAACGATAGTGTTAAATAACGCTTTCCTACCTGGCTGATAACACTACACAATGATAAGAATGGCATTACAGTAATTTCAAAGACTTGATGGGAAAGGGTGAGGAAGCAAGTCAAATAGAGTGCCAAACAGATGTTAAAACATGGGAAGCAGAAATTTGCAATAACAGCAAGGCCATGGCCTCTAATGGCAGGGACAGTAATAACCTCCACTTCCTACCAGACCTAGTCCCTCAACTAGTAAGAATGCCATCTTACCTGCCACTGTGGAGTGCAGTGATGGTTTTACATTTTATTATTCCACACATCACTGCCAGTTCTGCCAATGTTGAAGCAGAACTCAAAAACCTCAAGAAGGGTCTCTTCAAGAATGACAGTCTGTCTGTCCGAGTAGACCATTTTGTGCAACGCCATCTGTACTACCTGGAAGGTCAGGTAAAGCAGCCCTCAGCAAAAACTGCAATTGACCTTTCAGTTGAAGAGGACCCTAGAGAGGACGTTGAGAAACATTGTGAGAAACATCCAAAGGAAGAGACAGTTGAGAAATGGCAATAACTTTGCAAACCAAACAGTTAACAATAGGAAAGCACATCTCAGTCACCGACACTTGTGCTTTTGATTCCATGTGCCTAATGCAGATTTAGTAGGCATGTGCAAGAAAGTGGGGAAAAAAATGTTAAACTTCGGAGAGTCCATTGCTATCAGAGGGATTGACAAACCTATATACAAGAAAAGAGCAGTGATTCCCGAGAAGATATTTGACCATGACGCACTCAAGTCAGGTGGTCATCTAGTTAATGCAGAGTGCAATGTCACACATATAATAGCAATAACAATGAAAGGCATGCCCTCCATTACTTTCACATCAATGTGCTTTTCTGAAAACTGCAGACGCCGTCAGCCCTGTCACCTGCTTCTGGTTGCTGTGAATTTGGAAACCTTGAGAAGGGAAGGAATGAAAGAACTGCATGCGGCAATTGAAGATGGATTAGGCCTCGACCCCTCAGAATGTCATCAATCCCCCCACTCCCCTTTAATTGGTCCAGAAGGCTCATTATTGGATGAGATTCCAAGGTGTTAGTGTGGTGACACACAACTATAAAAACTGGTAATGTCCTGTTCGTGGAATTCGTTCGTGGTACAGAAAGGCATTTTATGCTCAGTGACTTCCCTATCAACATCACGCTAAAAGAGAAGTCCTTCACCGATGTGGCCTACCTGCAGGGATCAACCAGGAAAAGTGTTGGGCACTATGTTGCTTACTGTAGGAGGTCCTCTTTTTGATGGGAGTTGTATGATGACCTAACCAGCCGGGTCACATCTGCTTCTGAAAAACAAAATTAACACCACATGTTATGCTGTACACAAAGGACTGAAGTGTGCATTTATTTTGGTCTTTTCCTGCAGTATGTTCTCAGCTGTATGTTCTCTGCTCTCTTCTGTGTTCATTCATTGAAAAGCTTGTACCTGTTCTGGTACATTCTGTTAATTTTGTCTGAGGGCTCCAATATTTGACATGAGCAATAAACACACAGACTAATGTCAACTAGGCAATGCACAACAGGTTGTGATTCAGAACAATATTTGCTCCTTTTCAACATTTGCAAATGTTCATGAGACTTATTAAGAGCCTGTTGAATATGATTTAGATGATTTCTATTTGAAGTAAATCTTCTAATTAGATTCCTTGTCCACATTCTCACATAGATTAAACTGTAAAATCAAACAGAAGAAATATCAATTATATTTCAATTATCACATTTACCCGTTAATAATGGCAGTGTGACAAAAAGGACCTGTCTTGGTGCTCAATAGCCTGCTTGACGCTTCAGACTTCATTCATATACGGGTGTAGAAGACCCCCTGATAAATGCTAAAAATAATCAAATGACAAATAATGTGAATAACTAATTATTTTTAAATTGTTATAAATATGAAATTAAAAACAAAGCATACAAATCAAAACACAAAACACTTGCATGTGAGGATGTAAAGTTTTATCAAAGCACATAAATATCTGGCATTGCAGTTATTACAGAACATGCCATTTTTGTTCATGTCATCTCATCCAATCAGGGTACAAATCTATTACAATTAACTGACTGAATAAACAACCATATTGCCCCTTTACCATTGCACCCCAGTAACTTGGATCCAGCCGGTTCACTATTAACTAAACATTGTTCAATTCAGGGAGTATTGTTTTCTTGTAGAGGGAGCTTTGGAATGCAAGATTGTCTCAACTACCTCATTTGAGAGACCAGAAGCTACAAGTTGCTCCCCCTCAGTGGCAATAACAACCTTGGGTGGGGGTGTAAAGTAGCACCCGCTGCCTAAGAAAGATGGACACTCCTGATGGGAATCTCCCAGGGAGAACCGTAGAGCAGATCTACCAAATCTGAGAACCATGGTCGAGTGGGCCAGAATGGGGCTACTAAGGGCACAAATATCACGTTCCGGTGTACTTAAACAATTTCAGCTAATACAAAATGCAGCAGCTCGTCTGGCCTTCAAAGAACCAAAATGAGCCCCTGTCACAACTCTCTTCACTGGCTACAAATTGTTTAAATCTCTGGCATTCACTTACAAAACTATCACCGGTTCGGCACCATCTTCATCAACTCAAATATACACTCCCTCCAGATGTCTACAGTCATCAAATAAACAATGTCTAATCATACTATCCTCCAAACATTTTGTTACTCGGCAGTTTTACGTTCAATATCTCCCGCTAGTGGAACGATCTTCCACACTGTTCAGTCTGCCTCATCTCACACCATATTCAAAAAACTACTCAAACCCACCTTTTTTAGGAACACCTTTCACCACTTTAACACGCATCTTGCAAAAAAAATCCTCTCAACAGGAACCCACTCAAGTACTGGAAAATTGAATATCAAGAAAAATTGTGTCTTTGTATGGCTGTAAGCCATACAAGCCATATTGTAATCTTGTGATTTATCGCTTTCTTGTTTCCCTCACTTTGTAAGTTGCTTTGGACAAAAGCATCTGCCAAATGCCTAAATGTAAAAGTCTTTTAAGGGTACCAGCCCTGTATAGAGATGTCTGCAGATCCTCAATCTGAATTGTCTGATCAAATGATCAGCCAAAGGTACCTCACCGCGGCTACCAAGTCTGCCAAAGATCGCTTAAACCGCAATCTTTTGAGGCATTACAGACTTAACCAAAGATTTAAAGATTTAACCAAAGTGCTATTCTCTCTATGCCACATCACAGAACAAGAATCAATACTCTTAAGTAAGTTTAACCACTCTATGTCACCTTTAGCTGGTATGTCTGCATTGTGAGCAGACAGTGTTGTGATATTAGAGCATTCTCCTATCACACTGGAGACCCGGGTTCGAGACCCGTCTCTGACAAGAATCAAAGCATGTGGGGTACTCGCTCCAGGAGGCCTCCTTTTTGAGAAGAGAGCCCTTGTTGGCATCCCTCGCTGTGTTGTTCCCACTTCTGTTGCCCGCTGAAGCGGAAGGGTGGCTACATTCGTGGGGTTGGTAGATGGACTTGATTTATCTCCTTCTTCTCCAACTCTTCCTTTTATTGGGTATGGAAGCATGCTCTGCGGTTTCTTCCTCCCAGGGAATGAGATCAGCTCCTCTCCTTTTCTCAATGGAGGAGTTGAACATTGAAAGCTTTCAGTAACAATATCTTAAGGCTCCGGCCCTGCCCTCCAAACCACTGTGCAACACTTCAGCATTGGTGGGCCACGTCCTTCCATACTATGGGCGTGCTGCAAGCTCTCCAGGCCAAACTGCTTCTGGAATGAATGAGAACGGCTAGGTCACACCTGAGTTAATCGACAACCTGACATTTCTCAGGATGTCATCTATAGCTCACCCTGCCCCACCTTAAAGTTAAAGACAGGGTCTTTCTCCCAGGAGGCACACAAGCAAGCAGAGGCACTTCTGTGTTTCCTCCCCCGTTGCTCTCATTCCTGGGGCATTGCTAGACGGGAGCAGCCCCTCCCATGTACTCAATCATTAAAGCTCCGTTATGTTTCCAGGGCCTCAGAGGGTTGCCCCCCCAGGGGTCATTCTGGTTGTCTGAAGCCACCGGTTCCCCAGGGCCCTCTCTGAGACCATTCTCGAAGGGTGTCTGGTACCCCTAAAACTGTCCTGGCAGCGTGGAATCTACTGCCAGATGTATTTCAATGCACCCTGCACCATGCTTCAGGACACAGTATCCTTATGCAAGTATCTTCCCAGTCTTTCGTCCCGAGAGGTACCCTTAAGCAACTTCATGGCGGCGTGGAAACAACTGCCAGATGAATTTGTCCTTCACCAGGCTTCAGCATGCAGCAGCCTTATACAAGTATCTTCCCAGTCTTTCGTCCCGAGAGGTAGTGGACTCTGAGCACTTACAGCCTCTAAGAAGGCCCCTATGCAAATTATCTCAGGTGTTCCCTGCCGGGAGACCGTTACAGGGCACTGACACTCCAGTTATGGTTATTCCAGAGACCAGCCTTGAGAGGCTGGTACCCTTAAGCAACTTCATGGCGACGTGGAAACAACTGCCACTTTATTTCTTTTTATAGAAATAAAATCAATTTAGTTCAGCTGGAAATCAGATGACATTGAGAACCGCAGCAGGGACGTGAGGAGAGTGATGACTGGTGCACTGGATGACTGGTGGCAGACCAAAAACGCAACTTTTGTTACTATACATTTCATTTCTTCATTTAAAATAAATGATTTAGTCTTTATTGTTGCTGTAAAAACAATAAAGCAACAAATAAAAATTGTTGCTTTATTGTTGCATAAAAAATGAACCACAAACTAAGCATTCGTTTTAAATAAGGGAAATCCTGTTTATTTGGTTTACAAAGCAGCCTATACTCCGTCTTCTTCTCATTCTGTGAGACCATCCAAGCTGTCACAGAATGGT
>JBAJNP010011099.1:0-15345 GCA_036877545.1 Yasuhikotakia modesta
CCCGTCCATACAAATGAGAGCACACATTAACAATTGACAAACAGGATAACAGTGAAGATTATCTTGAAGTATTAAACACATAAATAATATACAATAATTTTAATAATATAAACATAAATAATATAAACTTATAATATAAATAATATAAACTTATAATATAAATAATATAAACTTCTTAATAAACAGTAAAACTTGATTACAATCACAAGCTATTTTCATGTAGATCAGTGGGACACTAAATTAACTCTGTTTCTGTGCTGTGGTCCAAAAGTGTTGTTTCCCCAGACTGGGGTCTATGCAAACTATGTTTTCTGTTACGTTTCATTTTCGTGAGGAGGGGGTGAGTGAGAGGAAACTGATGTAAGATTCCCGAGGTTTCCAGCCTGAGCCGGATGGAAATTTCAGGCACTCATTTATAAAACATACATTTATATACTTTACAGTGGTTCAAAATGTCTGGAACTTTTCCTATGTTCTTTTAGGTGGGTATACTGCCATTTTCCGTCAAGACTAGAAAAAATTTGATTTTGACTCTAGGTCCCCTTTAATAGAAGTTAGATGCTAACCTAGATGCCGTAACCAAAGTTAAATTAAAAAATAATTTATAAAACGTCTGGGCTTCCTGCCAGCTCATTAACATTGTACGCAGCAGCAACTCAAGGCAAAAAAGCAGTCTAAAAGCAGCCGGTGTTGCAGAGGAGACTGGGAGCACCTATAGTTACAGTATATCAAATCAAAAAGTTTTGGAAGATCTCGCAAAAGTACATAAGTTTTTTTCACACCTGATTTTTTAAAATATTCCCTCCGGGGCACCATAGTAGAGTGTGTCAAGTAAATGGAAAGTGTATTAAAATGACAGAAAATTAAAGTGTAAGGGGAAAAAAAAAGAGTCTAAACAAAATTTTTTTAAGAGAGGACACCTGTGCCCTCAAGAACATATGAAATGTTCTAGAGATTTTTAACCACTCCATTGAATATACATTACATGTATATAAATTAAAATTGGAATTTTGTGCCTGAAAATGGCTTAATCTGGAAAGTGCACCTTATTACATCATAAGTGTCTCACTCACCACCTCCTCACAAAATAATTTACATACATCCACCTCCCATCCCTGCTAAGGTTATTTGCTCCGGGTATGTGTGTGTGTTCACTCTTCACAAAGGATGGGTCAAATGCAGAGGTCACATTTTAGTTTTGGGCAACAGTAACTGATAAATACATCACTTTTGCGGCAGCAACATCCTGAAGTTCAGGGCAAAATGACGAGTCACGTTCCTAGGTGTGCTGCTCTCCCTGGCTGTACAAGCGGTGTGCAAACTTTTCATCACCTCCCCACCAAAAGAAATGGACGTGATGCATGGCTACTGTTTATTTTTATTGGACTCCCACAACATATTAGTAACAGATTATTATTTGCGTTGCTCACTTCACGTCGGACAGTTTTACAAACCTGCCGGCCTCTCTAAGCTCCGGCTACTAAGCTCCGGCTACTAAGCTCAACAATGATTGCAGGCCATGAGTATTATGTTGTTAGCTTATTTTTTAGTTGTTAAAATTAGAACATATTTGTTTTAATGTGTACATTAAAACAAGCGTTGGCACTGTAAACAAACATTAGCAATATCCATAGATTTAGCACCTTTGCAAAGATAATGATCTGAAAACACAAGAGTTCTCAGATTAAATTTAGAGTGTTGATACGTTCCACTCTCATCCCCGGGATACAAGAGAGGCTTGCTTTCAGACAGATCTTCAGGAAACCCAGTCTAGGGAAGCAAAACTTTTGAACCACAGCACTGAAGCATTGGTAAATCAGTGTCCAACTTTCCTGCATGTAAACAGTCAATATCGATTGTGATTGTAATCAAGCCTGTAATTGTAGCCTGAAGCCTCCATTTATAAACAGTATTTACATTAGATTACAGTTAGTAATCTGTATGTGTTCACAATCCTGAGGACAACGTTACACAATCATTCTTTTGAGTGGCAGTGAAGGCAGCCTATCAACTAGAACTACTTCTATCTCAGCATTCATCTCCTGTTCTTGGCCTGAGAAGAGGGCCAAGAAGAGTGGAAGCTAGGTGATGGTGAGCCAAGACCAGAGCTGAGAATGTCAGTGAGTCAGAGAGTAGAGACTGCTGGGAGACCTGTGTTCTTGGACACTGGTCTTGAAACTGTAAGGATGTTACGCCCTGAAGAGTATGATCCAATCAGAGGTTGGTTATCCTCTCTGAAAGTTAAACTCCTTTGTCTTCCAACATGCTGTTTTGCATATGGAATTTAATCAGATAATAAGGGGAATTTATAATGTTAATACAACCAAAGTTATCAAAATGTTATGGGCACTAATGTTCAGGATATGAAAAATGCAACTTATAGATACCAAACAAAGATACCTGTGATCTTTATTAGTAGAGTAACTCATGGGGGGAGAAATTTTGTTTATATCTGTGTGTTGCTATGGTCACTGGAGGTCTGCTTCTGGGTGTTACTTGCAGTTTGGGGGTAATTTTACAGACACTCCAAGAGCATAGTTGGTTTGTTGAATGAGACATACATGGTTATATTAATGAAATATAAGCAACTGCTGTGTGTCCGATCTGTCTCAGACACTACACAAGTTAGAGCAAACTGATTGATTTGGTCTGCTTTTCTTAATTAGCAACTGGGAGAACGGGAGTTAATTATAGTAGAAAAACAGTTTTTAACACATGCTGGTTTATGAAGAATTTAATTGCGACATGAAATGTGACATATTTTGGCCAATTTATGAAACATTTTACGGCACTGCCATAAATAATGATGGAGAATAGAGTGTTTTAATGGTAAATTAAACATTTTTTTGTCACAAATGAAACAAAACAGTAATTTTCTCCCATTATGTTAAGCCAGGCCAGCAGAGGGAGCCTTCACCCCGAGACTATCTGAGCTTGCTCCCTCTGCAGCATCTTCCTGTTTGCTGGCCATAAAATAGAAGCTCAGCAAACAGGAAGGTGCAAAGTATTGTTTTTCTTTGTGTTTCTAGTGACTTCCTGTATTCCTTGTGTTTCTGGTTTTGTTGGATTTTTTGTTTTTTGTTGGATGTTTTTTTTTGATGTTTTGCTGCCTGCCCTCATGCTTGCCTTGTTAGAAAGATGTAATAGAAGCTGCAATTAAATTCAAGAATTTACAGATTAGGTCATAACTCCCTCGATGAATTTACAAATAGTTTTATAATTAAATAAGTATTCATAAAAATTGCACATTTTATTTTGTACTGCCTGAAATATACTTTACATTTCTTAATCCCCAATAACTTAAAATAAAAGACAAAGGACACATCTTGAATCACAGTTTAACAAAAAAAAAAAACAAGAACAAAATTTGTTTCATAGTTTTTAGTTTATTAGTTACATAGTGCAAACATTTGGAAACCTGGTGCATTAGTGTGGTGTTTAAAGTTTAGTACCATTAAGTAAAAAATTAAACAAACGGAACAGTGTTTTCACTTTAAAAAACACTTAGACCAAAACACAGTTTGTGTGAAGAGATGCCTGTTGTTTGTTTTTTATCTGTTCTGTTTATCAACTAACTTTGAAAAAAAAAATACAGAAATAAAATCTAAAAAAACAGAAAAAACCTAAAACATATCAATATAAGCTAACCTAATTAAATATGGATACAATAAAATCCCTAAAGTTGAATAAGGTTTTATTATTAAAAACACTGGAATTCAGTTTCCAACATATTTCCAATTTAAACCACTGGGTGGTGTAGTTGCACTTTTAATTCAGCATTGGTCTGCCACACACTTAATTTAACATGCACTGTAATGGATTGCGGCACTAGTCTTGGAAAATAACATTTTCATATGACAATTTTGGATATGAACCTTTCAAGCATGTACTGATAAAACTGTTGCCTGACTAAATAGTAGGTCTGAGGTTGGAGGGGTCGGATGTCTTCAGAGTACTGGACTCCCCATGAGTCTCTCCTGACGCAGAGAAATCAGTCTGTTTAGCCACAGCTTTTCTGCCTCCTCTTTAACAATGAATAACTGCAAGATAGATAAAGAGCCATTTTGTACTATTACATATATATACTATTATACTATTTTGTACATCAGATTATTGCCAAAGGAATATCCAAAGGTTTGATTTTAAATTCTAAATGATTATCATAGCAGTAAGTAAATAAAAACTTAATTTTTCAGTATGTAAGCATAAGGTATGTTTTAAGATGTAATGGCATTGACAATTCTAATTCTTGGTCTTTCTATTCTAATTGTCTTTTGAAAGTGTTTTGATAAAATTCAAATTTATTTACAAAAAAATCCAAATATACACACCAAGAATTGTATGTAAAGCTGGAATAACACATTAGGTGTTACAAATATAAACAGTGTGGTCAGGATGTGTAATGTAAATGAATTTGTTTCTATTCAATTCAAAATTATTTAAACAGTATTTAATAATAATAATATTTAATAATTAATTAATAATCAGTTTAATAATTATTTAAAAATGTTGCATTGTTGGAAGCAGCTTTACATATGTAGAAAAAGATAAAAAATTCTGAAATATATAGATTACAAATAGAATAAAATACATGGTATTACTGCATTTAATTTTTATTAGTTGAATATTAATAATACAAATTATCCATACTACCGCATTTTTGATAGGTTTAAATATTCAATACATTTTATCATTTAAAAAAACACACTAAACTACTGATAGATTTAAAAGATCAGTGAGAGAATATCTGACCTTATGATCAGAATAAGGTAGATACAGAACAAAAATGCTTAAACTAATTAATGTAATTTTTCATGGGTTATAGTTTTCATGTATGCAATATATATATTTTGCATTTTAAAACAACATTCCTCAGTGAAGCATATTATTTATATTTTTGACAAAAGCAACCCTGTTAAAACAAATCTTCCACATTGGTTTTAAATAGATTCCAAGCCTGGTCTCTAATTGTTTAAGTTGGCTTAATATAAGATGATCATAGCTGTAATTAGATTTGGAGAATGTGTAAATGGTATTGCATCATAAACGCATCAGACAGAAAAATGCATGAGGCTGATTTGGATGTCAGAATAAAAGGAGAATTTGAGTGATTCCCACATTAGTTGTGCTTATGAGTTCCTTAAGTTTGGAAGTTGCGGATTCTTCTCCAACACTCATCACTCATTTCCTTCATCCAAACAACATAAGAGGCATAAAATCGAATCTGCACTTTGGAAAGACTGATCACTTCCATCTTGCCGTATGCCTGTGTACGAGCATCTTACAGGCAGGAAAGTATCATTACATCAGGTTAAGACCCAAAGGTCTCTGTTTGACTGGGAAACATGTGCAGATATAGCTTTAATGCACTGCATATGTATGTCGCCTGGTTCTTTGTGCATTATCAGTGTGTAGGTGATTCTACAACATGAAACAATGAGCCTCCTCAGACTCTTATTGCACCTAGTGATGCGTGGCTAACGAGTTTGAAATTACAGTAGATACAGTAAGCAGTGATGGCTAAATGATTTTAATCATTACTGGTGATCAGGGCTTTCTCGCCTTGGGCATATTGCTGCCATAGATCAGCCTTGTCAAGCTCATCTGCATCTGTCACACATAACCCAGTTTGTGAATCGAGTGAGATGGGGCACGTTTTCATAGGAAATTCTGTCTGCTGATATTACTGAGGGTGCATAGGAATGGCTCTGAGTGGGTTGCGAAGAAGTGGAGCCGAAAAACAAAATTTTTGGATTGGGATGAGAGAATTTCGAAAGAGAGAGGCCTTCAGGGAAGCCTAAGTATAACTTTAGATGTACAGTTTAAGTATAGAGACACAAATGTTTCCTTTGATAAAGAAGATTATTAATGTCTAAAACTGATTTACAAATGCAATAAGAAACAACTGACTGGCAGTCTTAAGAATATGAATAAAAAGGGCAACCATTATGGATAACATTTTACAATATGTTACTTTATGCAGAATTATTTTATCTACACTTAAGATTAACATGCATTTATTTATATATTGTTTGTGGTTCCCCTTATAGCCCTTGCAGCTATATTTTTTATGTAACAGTCGATTTGTAAAAACATTTATTTGTATTATATAGATTTAAGGATTTTGCATTTGTGTTCATGCTTAATACTTATCACTTACCAAATTGATATTTAAATTGATATCCAAAAAATGATGCTACAATACACAACCATTACTGAATAATTGTAAAGTGGACACCTATAAAGAAACACATTGCTGTGGCTATCAAGACAAAGATGTGCACAATTTTTCTGACCTCAATGTGACCTGATGGAAAAATAAAGTAATGGGTGTATTTCTAACACATTTAATATGCCTATAATTTGCTATATTGACTGTGTCCTTATGCCAGTCATTAATTAAAAAAAAGAATAAACATTTGTATTAAACATTAATATCTTTAGTTAAAATGTCTTAGTTTGGTAAGTTTTGCCTAAAAGTCAGCATTTTAATTCATGTTGATATGACTGCCTGTTAATGATTTATAAAGTATTAGTAAACTAGTTATTAGTCATTAATTACCCCTAACAAGTGCAACACTGATTAAAAGTTTAACAATGCTTTTAGCTTTGTAAAGAATTGTGCACACACTTACACTGGGGTGAACCAGAGTGTTGCTTTCAGTGTATGTGATCGAGGTGGGCAGAGGGATGACTTCTACAGTAGCAGTCTCTGTCTCTTTTTTAATCTCAGAAGACTCTGTTACCTACAAACAAACAGTTATGGTATTTACAACAATCCAAAAGAAATTAAATAGCAATGATCATAAGTTCATCATCATAACATATTAATCAACTGTCATAATATTTTATATTACCAATTTCTACCATCTTTTGTTTAAATAGGTAATAGAACGGTACATAAATACATTCTGGCACACAGACAGAGAACACGCTGATATGTTATCTTACCAATCAAGTGTCTCTACCTCAAACCCTCTAACGCCACCAACAGTTCAAAATTCCACTAATGTTTGTGCTCATAGCTTTGTAAGCCCTAGAAACAATTTACATTTTTCTGACTCCTTTGTCTGAAATGATAAAAGTTTGAGCCGGTGTCCCATAATGGTCAAAAATTTACTTTTGTTATAAAACTGCTTGTAATGTATTAATTTGTCGATGTTACTTTCTTAACATTTTTCAACTTTTTTAACTCCTCCTCGGTCAAAGTCTGATTTGCACATACTTACATAGGTATTATCTTGGGACACTCCTGAAAAAAACTTAAATTCTAAAATAACTAAACTTGATAACTAAAATGGTACTTGATGCCAAAAAGGCTGTGCCTTAACCACCCTAAAATTGTTATGTCTTTTAAGCCTATTTCTTCATAATCCTCATCATCAGTGATCATCGTACACAAATATTTATGTTGTGCCTTTTTACATGTGCATTTGACCCTATAATTGCTGTTTGTAGCTACATTATATTATTTGTTTTTTACTTCATCCTTATAATACTGCAACTACTATAACTTTGTGAGATTTGCCAAGTAATGCTTATGTCGATCACAGTCAGACATTTGTGCCCTCACTGCTTTGTGCTGAGAACTGTTTTCGAGAACAAACAATAATTACAAATTATAATCAAATTATTAGTTGTATTATTCAAATAAATACAACTAAAAACCAGTCAGCTTACTAAATAATATATATCAAATCTTATTAAATTGGATATAAGTTAAAAGGTAAAGTTCATTTCTAACAATAGAATTTCACAATTAAAGTGCATACATTGGTGCTTTTCTATGAGGTAAACTGTTACTGGTCACGTAATGAATCATCATGACACTGTAGACCTGGTGCTTAAGCCTTTGGGAAGATTTTTGAGCAACTGTCATGGTAACATTGAGAAAAACACTTCACCTTGGGTCTTGGAGTATTGTCTTCATAAAGAGATGTTAAGTGCAGTGCTATATATAAACACACGATGGCAGTGACTGTATAATTATAGCATTCTCCCAATTATAAAACAGATTTGCCTGCCCAAATTCCTTACCTTTTATCTGTAAGTGTTATTACATGTCTGTTAAGTCTGTAAGCATGTCTGTCTGTTAAGCATTTTTAGATTTTGGATATGAAATAGGGCAATTAATGTCTGGGCAGATTAACTGCTTCTAGTAACAGGAAGATTTCAACTAGACTTAAAAGCACCTAAAAGCATCCATTACATTATTCAAGGAGATATAGGAAAACTAACGGTAAGTTCTAGTCAGTCTAGCAATAGTTTCTTGGTAAAACACTGAAGCCTGCCAGGACATCCAGCCATCCAGCCCTGCTGTTACTGTAATCTATCAAACAGGCTTGTATTAACTGTCACCTTTTGTCTCAGACCACAGAGAACAGTGAGCATTTGTTAGTAATCTAATTTAGATGGTAAATGTGAATGCTGGTGGGCTCAGATTCAGTAATGCTCTCTGTGGAGAAAGTGAACAGGGCCCATTGCCGGCCCACCACTGGGTGGACGCCTTTCAAAAGCCTGAGTGCAAATGGACAGGTGCACAGAGCAAACGACAATGAATAGGAATCATTTCATCTGCAGACAAATGGAACATAACCCAGTGGAAGGAAATTAAATAAAAAATGAGAAGGCATGATTTTAAATTAATAAAAAGGGAGCACAGGAGACGCACCTTGGTGGCATCCCGAGATGATTTGAAAGCCTGAGGAACAAAAGAGTTGATCTCAATGGCCTCAATGTCCTTTATTCTCCTCACCTGCTCTGCAAGAGAAACTTCCTCTGCAAGAACAAAAACAGACAAGTGGACAGGCAAGAGGTCAACAGGGGAAGTCAACTGGTCACAAGCTACAGAATAAAGAAAAACATCATGTTGATTGGTTCACTCTCATAGCAAATAAGACTATCAGCTAAGAAGTGTCAGTCAGAGGCATGGCACATTGGGTAGTGCCATAGGGTAGTGAGCAGAATAATATGCGGTCTGCGTGTACAGAGTGAAAATATTGACAGTCATCAAACCTTTAAACTCCAAAACAGATGAGTGTATCAAAAATCCTACAAAGACACAAGACAACAGTTGGTGGGTAATAAGAAAATATCAAAATTATTAAACATAAATTACATTAAAATAAATCAGTTAATAATTTAATACATATTTATAATACTATAACCAATAAATTATCAAATATCATGTTTAAAAAAAGAGCACACACACACAGCTAATAAGAATTGATAATATCCATTAACTGCCAGGGAGCAACTGTCATAACACATTCTCTTACTCTGCTCATAATGAATTCCAGACTGTGATTCATGTGTGGACCACTACACATATTTTGTTCCCACATTCACTGACACACTCATCTTTTAATGTCTCTCCTATAATTATATGCTTATGAACAACAATGCTCAATATTTTTTCCTGACGGAAAAAGGCCATTTTCATTTCAGTGCTTTGCAACAGCATGTATGATTGGTTCACATGTATCAGAAGCAAGTCACTTTTATCTGTGCTCATCTATAAACAAACAAATAACAATGTTATAAACATTAGTCTGAGAAACATAAGCCTGAACAACTCTCAAATTCACAGTTTTAAAACAAATGTCTCCTTTTAGCAGCAGAATTGCTCATAACAGAAAACCAGAAGAGGGCAATGCTGAACAATGGTCCCGTAGGCAGGTGCCGCAAACATGTTTAGTCAACCAGAAAGCATGTACATAACATTACTGTTTCTGATAAATTTTCAAAATTGAATGCATAACTTTCATCTAATTTACAACAACCCTCAATCATTGATAGAAATGATTAATTAAAGTTTAAGTTTGTTAGAAATAATCCAACACATCCACACAAGCATAAAAACTGATATCTAGATGAAATTCATGAACAAAAAAAAGGTAAATACACAAATACACACATGTATGCGTGCACACAAGCGCACACACACAGGTCTTCTAAGCATCGGGCCAAGATATGTAATTCAATACTCAACTTAATCCTGTCTCTGTGGATAGACTTATTTATTTCTAGCACAGCTAATTGATAGAAATTAAGCCATTAATCAAGCTACTAGCCTTGAGAAGATGAGTACTGAGAAGATGAATACAAACTTTTATAATTACCACCTTCCCCATTTTAGGCCTCATTAGCATTAATTTTTAATGCAATTATGCTATTCTTTTACACCAAGCTCATAAATTACAGCTCTTTTGTTGCCAACAGACCTTGTAAAAGCCAGGCTAATGCTTTGTACCCTGATCTTTAAGGCAATTACTGGCTTCTTCAGTCTTTTATCTCCCTGCATTTTCAATAACCTGCCATCTAATGATTTATCTGGGCAAACCTCTGACACCCACCTGACTCATCGTACTTCCATTAGCACTGCCTTTATTTATCTGAAAGGATCTGATGTCTAAATAAAGATCTTTTCTGATGAATACTTCTGGAGTATGTGTGAAGTGACTTAAAATAGACAATATGCAGAATAAAAGTTTGATGTTCCATTGCATGCTTGTGTGTCATAAATTATCTTATTTTCACTATTTAACAAGGTCTTCTGCCTTATTTTCAATTACGTTCTATAGATTTAGCAATTTTTCCCACCACTCAGCACAGTTTAATTTTGTATGCAGATTTTGCAATATGAATGTACAAATACTTGTCATGCTAATACTGCAACCTTAAACTGAACTAAATCTAGATAAAGGTTTATTGCAACCCACAGATGCAGATTAGTGTTACATCAATAACGATTAAATAAACCAGAAGGTTTCTAGATTTCTTAAAGCAGCAAGGGAAAAGGTGTTTGGCTGCCAGTGATGTAATACTGCTAATAATTTTGACTGCACTGATTGGCGAGGCTGACACTAACCCTCAAAATGCATCAGGTGAGTAATGATCATCTATTTGGACCACCGAGTTCCTGACTTCAATTGATAGCTACCAGGCATGTCAATATTTGCATAACTACTACACCACTTCTCTTGATAAGATCAATAAAAGAGAAGGAAGGAAAGAAGTCGTGGTCAAGTCATGGAGTGAAAACACACTTATTTGATTAATTCAGGTTTGTTAATCCAGGTTTGGATCAGAAAGCACCCATAAATGGATCAAATAAAATGCTTGATCAGTCAGTGATATGTGCAAAAAACCCAGTATAGACAGAAAGACAGACAAAGACATCAATTAAATATATCAAGAAATCAATACAAACATGCATGCACACACCTGTAGGAAACTTTACTACAAACTGGCAAAAGGAAGTGTGTCACTTAACAAAATACTTAGAACAGAATTTCAAAAAGCCCTCAATTATTTTCAAAAATAAATGCATGACAAAACAACGCATTGTTCTCTAAAAAGAACCAGGCAGCAATGGTGCTGTAATGCTGGGGCACGTCATCACTGTTTGGAGCTATATATTTTTTAAGGTTTTGGGCCTTTGACCCCTTAAGGTGAGACACGGCAGGCAAAATCATACATTTTTCATGCAATGGCCAATTTTAAGCGATTTTAGTTCCTAAATATGTAACCTTTCAAACTACCAGGAGGAAAATGTCGAAATGATGCAATAATATGTTTGTCACTTTTTGTCTGCTTGCGACGTTGGATTACTCCTAATTAAAGTGGCTGTTTTTTAAAGCCCATCATGACTGGTATCGTTGGAAAGCTCTCAGTCTCCCACACAATGCTATGTAATCAAAATTTGGGCATTTCCTTTTTATGAGCACCAAATCGTGAAAGTTTGAGGGGTTATTTACAGACAAGAGTGTAATCTCATTGGCCCGTGTTGTTTTGTGATAATGTGATTCGTTTAGACACATCACGTGTTACGCTTTGATGCATCCTAGTTATTCTGCTGAGAAGAAGAATTGTGCTGGGTCAGGCCTGACAATACAAATTGATCCAGAGAATGAGAGGTTTTGCAGCAGCCTGTTGCTTGAATGTGGTCTATGTGAAACAAACAAATACCAGAGGAGTGTGTGCATCTGTATGCGCATATGGAAATGTTTCTAATGACAGAAATAGCCTAATGAGCGTGCTAGTTACCAGTCTGTAATATTATGACATTACTTTAACATTATTTATTGTGTATGGATGGGATAAGGATTGATTTATAAGAATATAAGAAGTGCCATCTTATTCACGCATCATGTGTTGGTGAGCTTTACTTGGACAGTGCAGATTTTGATTCAGTGGCAAAAATAAATCTAAAAGAAAATAAATCCTCTAATCAAATGACAATATTGGCAGGACATTGAAGGGATTTTTTTTCATCTAATAGAATTACTTTGATAAAATGTGGACACTGGGAAGATCTAGGCCTACTTTCCGGTGGCAAGTTTGTTGACTATTGCCACTTATATGCCTATTGTGTTACTGAATTTTTAATTTTAATGTACTTGGGATGTTTCATAGTGTTATTACCAAGACCCTGAATACTTTTTATTGCTTGTTAGCAATGATTTCCAGTAGAAATGTTTTCATTTTTAACATTTTTACAATGTAAATTTTTAAAGGCCTTTTACTCAAAATAAGTTTTCTCTCATACTCCAAGAACAAAATCTCAACTTCAGTTGCACCTATATACACCAAACTTTCCAGTCTTGTAACTAGCTATATTATGAAGACTTTTACAGAGGGATTTGTAAATATATTATTCATAGATGTTAAACAGTCATTTTATACCAAAAAACATGACAAAAATGTTTTAGGGTTATTGACAGTATATTCTGCTTTACAGGACAAAAGAAATAGATATCCATAAATCCCTCTGTAATTTCCCCCCTCTAATATGTCAACAAAATGAAAAAAATGTATGCCTGGCTCTATCGCATGATCTTAACATACGTAATCAACTGAAAGTTTCATGGTGATGTCTATTATTTCATTTTTTTACCCTATTCACATACAGTAAAATGTGAATAGAGCATGTCACGGCATAGTGTCTCACCTTTACATGCTCATAAACTCTTGAAACTTGCCACAAAATAGGCAAAAAAACGCTGAAAAAATAGGCTAGGCAAAGGCTGACACATGGGTGGGGCAGGGGGCTTGGTAGGCTATACGAAACTTGGGACTTTGGTCACATCAACTAAACTTGGTCAACATCATGCCAAGACATTGAAGATTTAATGGATTTTTGATATCATAAACAGTGTGTCAATAGCAAGACAGTAAAATCTTAATAATATATGGGAAACAGGAAGTCTCTAATATCTACAGCATGCCCTGACTGATTCACATCAAACTTAGCAAATAAGTTTGGTGTGGTGTGGTAATGATGTTTATATGACTACTATAAATCATGGTCACAGTACATGTCACAACAAACAGGTAAAACAAACAGTCCACTTACATTTAGTCAAATCACTTCTGACTTCTGACACACATCATAGCAGTCAACTATTAAGCATGTCCAAAGCTTAAACACAGGGGTGGCAGGGGGGCTCTGTAGTGCCCCATTTTGACTGTGATGAGTTAGTTTTACCTACTGACATCAAATTTGGTACATGTATTGTTAGTTTCCTGATTTTTGTATCTCAAAACCGGCTGCATGGGCACCAAAGCATGCAGGAACCCACAAACTGCCCACCCGATATGCTTGAACCACTAGCTTCATATTTTTCTTTATTACCTAGATGTACTTTCTTTTTGGTACTTTTATGTATTTTTTACCTCTTCTGAAAGCTTGCCCATCACCACAGCAAACAGGAAGGGGCTCCGAGAGATCTCGCAAATGTATGTACATTTTTCTATCTGATTTTTTAAAGTGGTGCAGGACATGTATGAAAAGAGCAGGACAGTGGTAAGGTGTGCTGTAGGTCAGAAAGAGGAGTTCAAAGTCGAGGTGGGACTGCATCAGGGATTGGCTCTGACCCCTTCCTGTTCGCTATGGTGATGGGCCAGTTGTCAGAGGAGGTCAGATAGGAGTCTCCTTCACAAAGATGTCTGCAGATGACATTGTGATTAGTAGTGAGAGCAGGGAGCAGGTGGAGAAAACCTTGAGAGGTGGATGTTTGCGGAATTAAAAAGAGAAGAGGAATTAAAGTCAGTTGTAGTAAGACTCAGTACATGTGTGTAATTGAAAGGGAGGTTGAACAGTAAGATTACAGGATGAAGAGGTGAAGAAGTATTTGGGGGTCAACAGTCCAGAGTAATGGAGAGTGTGAGAAAGAGATAAAGAAGCGAGTGCAGGCAGATTGGAATGGGTGGAAAAAGGTGTCAGGAGTTCTGTGTGATAGAAAAATATCAGCAAAGTCAAAGGAAAAGTGTAGAAGACAGTTGTGAGAACAGCCATGCTGTATGGTCAAATTAAGATGGTTTGGACATGGTTAATAGTTCAGAGGAGGGAGAGTGAGTATATAGGTAGAAGAATGTTGAACATGGAGCTGCCAGACAGGAGGCATAGAGTAAGGCCAAAAAGAAAGTACATGGAGGTAATAAATTAGAATATGAAGCTAGTGGTTGCAGACACATCGGGTGGCTTTCACTTCAATGTGTCATTGTCCCTTGAGCCTGTGGTCAGTTTGAGATCACAAAACTTTTGTTCAGTGTAAATAGTAGCTTGAATTTTGGGTATTGGGCATAATTTAAACCATTTCTGCAAGTTTAATTTTTAGAATGTGAGAAATTCCTGCACAAATGTATTTGCTTCATCCCAGATCCAATTATGAAATACATCAACATATGTGAAAAAAGATATCACCATTTGTCACGTGCAGTTGCACAAGTTTGATAATGGCATTTAGGCAAAAAGACGCTCTTTTAAAGTCTTAAATAACATTGGTAATGGCTGGAAATAATATAGGTAGAGTTCAATGTTACATCATGTTAACTAATATAATTAATCTTATTTTAAAGTGTTACATATATTATAACACTTTAAAATCTCTCTCTCTCTATATCTAAACGCCTTTATTAAACTTGTCATAAAGTGCGCAACTA
This sequence comes from Yasuhikotakia modesta, assembly GCA_036877545.1. Lineage (NCBI taxonomy): Eukaryota > Metazoa > Chordata > Actinopteri > Cypriniformes > Botiidae > Yasuhikotakia > Yasuhikotakia modesta. Next base: position 14,947 of record JBAJNP010011099.1, read on the forward strand.
TAATAACTAGTGAATAACTAGATCATTTCCGCTATTTTAACTACACACACTGTAAGCAGACAAAAGCAGCATAAAACTGCAAGTGTACAGAAACAGCAAATAATAAATTTGAATTAAACTTATCTGAAGTATATGTGAACCTTTATAAATATATGTTGCTGGTTTTCTTCATTTCAGAAAGAAACACTGACATGCCGTTTAATGCATTTAAAAGCGTGATCAGTTACTCAATCAGTGATTATCTAGCATTTTGTAGTTCTACCCCTTTGAGACACCAAACATTTTGTGGTTATTTATACACAAAATAATGTACAGTGTGTAAACTCAGTGTGTAAATTAAATTTAAAATAAAAAAATATGTACAATACAGCCCAAAAGTTTGGACACACCTTCACATTC
>JBAJNP010011100.1:0-15342 GCA_036877545.1 Yasuhikotakia modesta
AGATTCAAAGTTTTTTGGCTGTTGAATGAAAACCAAATACATAACAGATCAGTGTTTGACACGATCTGATTATCTTACTTTATTATATTGATTATTATTATTATTTCCTGAGAATATTATTTTATTATTTTCCTCAGTTTGGCCCCATTTGTCCTCATAATTAAAAGCATGTACAGCCCCCTGCAGTTCCATGTTTGAACAGAGATAGCGGTAGAGAGCCAAAAGTTATGGATAGCAGCTTTAATAAACTTTAATTAATGAGTATGATGGGGAAACAAAAACATCTGCATGCACAAAATAAACCAATAGCTGCTTGAATAATTGTGAGAATTGTGGGAAATATTATTATTATTATTATGCATAACCCCCCAATCCACACACACACACACACACATTCTATTATGATGACATTTAATCCACCAGCACATTAACTCTTATTAACCACAAAGCTTGCTTGCTTAATGAAAACTGTACTAACCACAAACCCCGCGTGGCCTGTCACAGGTGCCAGATGCCTCACCACCTGTTTAATATTTAACAGTGGGAACTGGAACCTTAGTGCAGCCCCATGGCATCTCCAGTGTCTGTTTCTGTGGTTACAGGACTGCAGACAGCGGAGCAGCAAAGTTTCTGTTGTGCACGATGTGATGACAGTCATTAGAAGACTAATTACTCAATTTATGCATCTGTGCTTGTTTATGCAGCATTGCTCAAACGTTGGCTTGAATCCCAGGAACTGAATGCACTTATAAAACTCACTGGTGTAGTTTAAATGCACTGTACTGTAGGTCACTAAGCAGATGTATTCATACAAATGTGATGTTTAATCATCACAATAAAACAGGGAAGCCTTATTTTTCTAGGCTGGTTTTATGAATTTGTGTATGTTTAAATCTAATTTTTAATAAGTTATCACATATTTTGTGCTCCAGGGCTAGTAATGTAAACTTCAATTTTTTAAATCAGCTATATTGTTTTTGTAAATGCTTGTTTAGCAAGCTAGTGTAAAAATAACAGTCTGTCCGATCAAGGTTTGAAGCATATTAAAGACATTTGTACATAAGCAAAAATGTTGAAATAGTTAAATCTGGTTTGCAGCATTTCAAAATCTCTCTGGTTGCAAAACAGACTCCAGTGTTTTTTGTTAGCGAGTACAGAATTATCCAGCTACTTAATCATTCTAAAAAAACATAACGCATCATTCCTATAGATGAAAACCAGCCAAACACGCTTTCTGTTCAGCGCTTTACATCTGCAATTATCAGTGGAACACAGACGTACCTCAGACACTTCCAAGGCATTCGAAGTTGTCTGTACTGTGCTCAAGTAAAACAAGCGCTATATGTATGTAACTGCTGTGAGCGAGCGCCACGTCCGGTTTGTTTATATTTCCAAACCACGGATGAAATGTGTGCTCCACATGAATACAGCTCTCGATTCTTCTACCCACGCAGCACCTTAAAAGCCACCTATGAAATGTGTGCGATGTGCTTTCATGACGTACTTCCCCTGTAATTGTGAGCCAAGAGGCAAGCAAAGAAAAAAGAACCACAATAAACAAGGTGTCAAATTTAACTTCTGTATCTGTGGACAGAAGATGCTGGAGATGGATGCAGCTGTGAGGGACGTCTGAGACAGGATGAAAGTTCTTCACCCTCGGGTTCCGTCTGCTCTGAGATGGAACCTTCAAACAGAACAATTTTAGGTTGTACAAACGTTTCCCTAACGTTTACATTAGCAAGATAAATGTTCAAAAAGTTATTGTGAATGTTGTTGAAGTGTTGAAAATAACATTGTTTTAATGTTATAGTTTGGTTGTAGGGATGACATTTAAAATTGCTTAACAATTTAAGAGTCGTGTTTTTGATATGTGATATATAACATTGAAAAAACACTCTGCAAACATTACTGCAAGAATCATTTTGATAACTGTCTGTGATGAAGAACATTAGAACTGTTTTAATATATAAATTTGAGAAAACATTCTTCTAACGTTCTCAAAAAATGTTTTTGATATTGCTGTGATAAAAAACATTAGAAAACATTTAGAGAACGTTCCCGGTTAGCTGAGTTGCCCACACCAGAGCTTCCGTCACAGACAGCTGAGGTTCTGCCAACTTGGCGCCGTTTTTCCTCTGGCGGCTCAGACTGACAGTGAGGGTGATTCTGGCTCTGTGCGGAGCCACCTGCAGCCGCCTCTCTCACCCGCGTGCGCTGCTGTCAAAGCAGTCTGCCGTCACAGGCAGTGGTGCAATGCTTTCAAAGAACGCATGCAGCGGCAAAACCTTTTTGTTTCAAACTGTGATGAGGGTTTTGTTGCCCTGACAGATTCAGTCACAACATGATCACAAAAAGTCCAAGTACAAACTAAGCAAGTTACCAAAAGCAATGTTATTAACTGTGATGGCGCTCAGTTACTTGGAAAATCCCTGATGGTGATTAAAATAGGACGCAAGTGTGATAATATTTGACATGCAGTTAAAAATATCTAGATCTGTAACTTAGACTACAGAGGAGAAACATTTGAGTTAAACGCTCTAGTTTCTCTCTGCAGACTTTGGTATCTGATGTATTTGAGACCTACTTGAGGTCCTTTCTAAAGTCTCCATTTTATCTCAATTTAGTCTCACTGCTGTCTTGGAGAAACAACATTTCAAAGAAATTTGAACAGTCATTTCCCACAACAATCATTTGAACAATATTTCTGTGTGTAACACAAAGCTCCAATGACCACTGAATGATTTGATCCATCGTTTTAACAAAAAACAACCGTACCATTAAATGTTCTGGGTTTTATAACTCAGCCTCAAATTAGCGACCCAAACAACGCTAAGGTTAATTCACAGACATGCAGAATATCTGTCAGTCACAGATGCTGGTCTGGGAAAGCATCTTCTATGAAAGGAGACCTTCACAAATGTCACATCTCTCCGATTCCCATCACTTCTAAATTAGGAAGCATGAGAAGTTGCGCATATTGGCGACTTTCATCTTTTTGAACAATACTGTATCTCTGTATGGGAGACAGGCTTCATGCCTTAATTCAATTACCATCTTGCCATTGGTCTGTGGGATACTGAATGTGCCACGATGATCCAGACAGTAGCCAATTTCTTGAACCGTTTTCCCATGTCTCAGTGCAAGTGAACTGGCACAAGTCCCCACTGTTTCCTCCTTAGTAATCAGAATTTTATGGTCAAGCACACGTTGAATAATTGCACATATCCTTAATGTTTTATTTTTTAAACAGCCGGCCCATTGAAAGAAATCACTGGCCGATTAAATCTAATCCCAGAATTCATTGCAAAAAACTGAGTTATAAAATCTAAGAGCAAAATACTCATTATTAATGTACTCAAATTCATTTGTTACCAAACACTCTCTAAATAAAATGACATCTAATTAAAACATGTTTGTATCCGTGTGCTTTTGTATTTTGGAATAACACTGATTTCATTTTTGTCCCAAAGAAATGAAAAACACAGTTCTTTCTCCCAGACAGCAATGAGATTAAATGGAGAGCAAATGTCTCCTATGTCTCAGATATTTCTCCTCAGACCCAGAAATCTCAGAAATATCTCTGTTAGTTTCAGATGAGATTTTAACAGCATAAATAAATAAACATCTAAGTCTCCTGTGCTGAGCCGATTCCTTCAGTGCAGACTTCTTAGGTTTCATCTCTGTTAAGATGTTACCTTTGAATGCAGCTGCTCATGTTAGCATGACCTTTTGGTTTTAATGCTTGTGTTGGTGTTTTAGGGCCGTGAAGAGCACAACAACAACCCCAGCAGTGATTTGCTGATCTGGTCCTGCAGGAGTGAGTGTCTGGTTGCTGGGCAGTGAATGAATTTAAGAAACACCCAGATTAATCTACCCTGGACACATGTGTGCTTGTGTTCCCTCTCTTATCAAAGCAGGGCCGGGTTTTTCCAGCAGATGAAATAAAGCTGGAGAACTGCTCTGTTATTTGGGTGGGGTGGCGGCCAATGAACAATTCTGACTCACGTTCACAGGGCTTATCGGGAAACGTTCTTGAAATGTTGGCTAACGTTTTCTAAAAGCTCTCTTGAAGTTATCAAAAACGTTAGTAGTAACATTTTAAAGGTTATATATCAAAAATGTTATACTTTAGTGAAGTCATAAGTGAAAGTTTTAAGTTACAGAACTAAAAAATTATTTTAAAGTTAAGAAAAACTTAGTAGAAATGTTATGAAAATGTTTTAACAAGCTAAAACTGTTAGCTGGAATCTCACACGCTTCTAAGAGTGATATGATGTATCTTAGTTATTTGACGCATTCAAAGCGCTCGCATGCTTCCACGCCCTGAAATGCATTTCTATGACATTCTCATGTCAATGTGTCAAATGCTTCGAAGCTCATAAGAAGCAAAAGGTGTGTTTGATTGTAAGCAGTCAAAGTGTTATCACAGTATAGCTCCTGTATTACATTACAGCCCTCAAAGCTGCAGCCATAACCGCTGCCTCTCTACTGCCACCTCTGTTTGAAACATGAAACTGCAGGTTCCTTCATATACTTTCTTTATGTGTGTTAAAGTCAAATGAAGCCAAACCGACATGGAAAACAGCAAAAACTATGTTAGCCCATATTTAGCTGCCGTTGAAACTGAAACTGATTCAATCTCTTGCTAGTTTCAAAGACCTACTTATTTACACACAATGCAAACATTGAGAAAGCTTTGTGGCTTACTGTGTAAACTCTGGGGAGGCTGCGGATGATTGTATGTGGTCTGTGAAAGAGAGTTATTCATTTAAAGGAAAAAGAGTGGGAGGCAAAAAAACGTTTCACCTAATGAAAAAGATCACAGCTGAGGTGGCTTGGAAATGTAAATGGAAGATAACATACAGGCCGTAACCATCACAGGAAATGTTGTGATGTTATTAATTCATCAGCCTCTTCATTCAGCATCTACAGTACAAGCCAAATAATACAATAAAAAATACAAAGCAATCCCAGAATGCATTGCACAAGTCAGTGAAAAAAACATTCATGTTATACTGTGAAGCTATCAAAGCATTTCTGTGACTGTAAGTGCAGCGTCACGTTTGCTAGGTTTTGTAACAGAAGCAGCATTGAATGTTCATGAAAAAGAGACATAAAAAGTGTTTTTCACTTTGATTCGTCCCACAACAATTTTGCCTCACACATAAATGATCAAACCCTCTAATGTTTCAGTCCCTGTGATGTGTCTCACCCCCCCCCAACACACACACGTACACACACAAACGCACACACACACATGCACACGCACGCACACACAAACACAGCGCTCTGTGTGCATGGACAAAACATCTCTCTCTCCCTAACACAACTCACTCTTTCTTTAATGTCTCTCGACCGCCTCCTCCAAACACACTCCTCGTCTCTGTAGCGCACGTACACACTCCTCAGACCTCCCTCAGTGCTGTGACTCCCCTCATCTGCGGCCTGCATGAAAATACGAGATGGCAAAGGTGAACAGAAGATGGAGGGATGAGAAACGAGTGGGACTTGAGTTGTGAGTTAGAGTGGAGAGAGGGAGACAGAGAGAGAGACAGGGTAAGTACAGGGTTAAGTGTGTCTGGTGGTGAGAAGAGAGAGAACTTCAGAGTTGTTCTCATGGCTCTTTGGTCAGACAGACTGAGGACCATCTTTGACTTCCTCAGCCGCTGTGTTCAAATCACAGAGGGCTTTTTGTGAAGGGAACCCACGCCTGTCACTCGCATTCGATCCTCCTGGACGCGCCACAGCGCCGGCCCACCGCGATCGCCCCCGGGCCACCGGTCAGGTGACCTGCCCACTGCTTTCACAACTGCAGCAACAACAGCACGTCTCTGGAGACAGACACACACATGCGGGCAAAACTCACACACACATATCGCCCCATTGTGGATTGCAGGCACTTTAAAGCACTCAAATTAAAGACACATAAAGCACTTACACATGCATGTGTAAACACACACACACACTCCTCTTTCCCACGATTGAATGTTTTTTTCCCCTCCAGTTTCATTAATGCAGAATGTTGTACACATAAAGAAACAATCCAATTAGATGAAAGTATTAAAAGATGTGATTTTTTCATGTTTTTTTAAAAATGAGTTAGTATTGCATTATCTGCTGTGACTGAAAATCACTGCCGTACAGCCCAAAACATCAAGCACTCTATTTTCAGATTACAGCAGTCAGATAAAATGTTTCGAATTCCGCTTTGAAATCAAATGGCTTAAAATAACGTCTGCTGCAGAAAAGTCCAGTGTGAACACACACCTCTGTCTGCAGCCATCTGATGAGAAGCCATTATACGTTTCTGAATTACCTTCAATTTAGATGATTTGACCATCTGGGATCCTCACTATCTGCACTGACTTCCTTCCATTCAGCTGTTCTCTGAAACTCTCCCATGTCCAGCGTGGAGGCGCTCAGTCTCGGTCACGACTCCAGGGGTGAGGAAGGGTCAACGCTGGCCTTTCATAAACGATCGTCTGTCTCACAGAGTCCTGGAGGAGAATCTGAGTCCATCTCACACTCCGATGTCAGTATAAATTCTGACGGTTCTGGATGTGATCTTCCGGATCGTTGTGGCCTGTGGACGGATCATGGACCAGATTACAGATCATGACATCAGTGTAGAAAAACAAGCAAACAACTTTGTTTTAAATCACTGTCATTAGTTAATCTCTTATTTTAATAACATTCTTCTCACTCAATTTACAGTAAATTAAAGCCCAAAAAACATCTTTAATGCATAGTCCACCTGAACGAATAAAAACATCATTGCAACATTGTAAGAACATTTGACCATCACTGCACAGAATCTGCACATGAGGAACACATGAAGTCAGTGAGTTCAGGATGACTGGGCCTGTTCTGAACCCGCTGCAGAAGGCAGGCTGATGTTTTAGCACCAGCACAATGAGGCTGTGCTGCTGGGTGCTTGTTGCACTTCCCACTGTTGTGCTGGACTGCTTCCTATCTGATAAACTGTGCCCTCTCCACCCTTACACATCCCTATCAAGATCTGTGTCCACTGCCACTGTTCCCACATCGGCCTGATGCGCACACATGCAACACACATGCAACACACACACGCAACCCACGCTCTCTCTCACACACACACACACACACACACATACACATGCTCACACACACACACACGCAACCCACGCTCTCTCTCACACACACGCTTGCACACACACACACACACACATGCACATTCAACACACACATACACATGCTCACACACACGCAACCCACGCTCTCACTCACACACACACGCTACACGCTCACACACACACTATTTTAGGTTGTAAGAACGTTTCCCTAACATTTCCTTACAAAAACAACCAAAAGTTGAAATAATCCAGTTTTAAGATGCTGCATTGACATTATCTTCCACTAAGAGTGTTTGTGATTCTTAAAGATAAAATATAATTTCATAGAGTCGGTGTTTTAAGTGCAACACAGGAATAGAATCTCTCTCAGCAAATGATATTTTGCATCGACAAAAGTTTGGCGTTTAAAATCCGGCCCTGAACTCGTTCCCAAACAAATGAATTGCAATTACATCTGCAAACATTCCGACGAGAAAAAATATCTTTTAAAATCCCAAAGAAACATTCCATGCCATCATAATAAATAAACCTCTAAAATGAGAACCGCTAATACGGAGCGAGAAAAGCAGCTAACCGGAGAAACATCTTTAACAGCCCACAGGAAAAAGTGAATTTTATGACTCAGGTTAATGATTTAGCACGGTCGTATCAGGGTGGAGAAGTCTGGAAGAAGAAAAACAATCACCCGTTCAAGAAAAATGGAGAGCTGTCGGAAAGAGCGAGTGAGCGGTGCTGCGCTGTGAGGAAACGGCGCTCTGAGTCGCGGAGGTGACGCTGGGGTGGTGGAGGGTGACTGCATCTGGTCGCTAATGAGCTGCTCACAGGCAGCGTCGTTCTCATCAGCTCTGTTTGTTTTCACAGGCTGAGCCGTGTCCAGTCCGCCATTGTTTTGTTTGGTTGGCCCTGCCGCCGTTCTCAGGCTCTTGGGCCCTTATTTATCAAACCCTGTTTTTTCTTTGCTTTCACTGCATGGGGCTAAATATAATCTCTCCCTGTTTCTCGACTCACTCACTTGAATTGTGACAGACATTCGTTGCGGGGCTGCATCGGTAAGGAGATGGATGAGGGTGTTTCGCATTGCTTTAACCTTCTCTGGCCGCCGTCCAATGAGAGCGAAGCGAACAGGATGTAGTACAAACACTATGTGTGTGTGTGGTCCTGGTATTCACTACATTATGAGGACCAAACATCTCCACAAGTATAGTAATACTAGTACATTTTAGACAGCTTTTGGACCTTAGGAGGAAACAAGCCTGTAAGTCATAGAGAATTATCTATTTTGATAGTCAAAAATAGCAGAAAGTTTTCTGTGAAGAAAAATAGAATATACAGTCATACAAAATGTCCTCTTTAAACATAAAAGCCCAACGTGTGTGTGTGGTGTGTGTGTGTGTGTAAGTACTTACAGACGTCTGTGGATTAACAGGTCTGAAAGAGGAGTTCTACACTCTTGATCTGTGAAGTTATGTAAAGAATAAAGGATTTTTTTGGTTGTTACATCATGTGAGCGAGCGCTTGCCGTTTTATCTGTAATCAGTGACATTACTGTTAGTTACAGAACAACCATTTATCATTTACATACACAAAAATATATATACACACGTTTTTGGATAAAGGTCCCGTATAATACATTTAATAAGCGTAACTGGTGAGGTCATGACCTGTGTGTTTGAGTGACAAATCTTAAGATCATATAAACTTGTTTTGGATACATTAACCAAAGATTTTTATGTTAAAAAACAACTCATGGACATGATCAGTGATCCTTATATGCTAATATTACTTCTGTGGTTTTTTGTTCTTTCTAAAAGTTCAACACATTTCTGTCCACAGTGCAGCGTTTCACTCAACCAGCTGAGGGATGAAAGTTGTGTCTCACAAAACATCTTCAGACACCCGCTGTGGAGGTTTGATCCACGTTCTCTTTACAAGAACTTCAGCTCAAACATGACAGCAGGCCATGGATCTCCCATCCATGCTCCTCAGCTAAATCGTCATGACCTGAGATTTCATCCCCTCACACGTTTTTCTCCAGCTTTTCTTCTCGTGAGATCCGGTGACAGATGCTCCCTCGACCCCCTGCTGTCTTCCTTTCTAGTTTCTGCTGGATTTAAGCAGCAACTTTGTCTCAAGATGTTTCTCCTGAAAAAGAAAGTTCAACCGTCACTTTGGCCACACTTGGCAAACCTGAAAACAGCAGGGTTGTAAGAACGTTTCCTTTATGTTCCATTAAGTAACAAAAATGTTTCAAATGTTATTCTGAATGTTCCTGAAATGTTTAAAACATCCAGTTTTTAAACGTTATTATTAACGTTCCACTAACAGCTTAAGAATACAGTTTTTGAAATATATGTTATTCAACATTAAAAATCACTAATGTTACTGCAAAAATATTTATGCTATTTAATAACTTTGATAGAACATTTACAGAACATTAGTCAACAGGACATTGGAGATTAGTAGAAATGGTAGAAGAAACATTTTTAGGAGAACATCTAAGCAGAAGATGACTTCTCTATTTTTTCTTTGCGCTGTCTATGAGAAACAATTGAGACATTACAGAGATCTCATTTGCGGGAGGTCGTGTGGGCACCGGCTGACAGTGGCACTCTGTCAGAGAGTGTGAGGTGCGCGGCGGGGCGGTGCTGGGAACAGGGAGATCTTGGCGAGCCGTGGGAGCGACGGCAGGGAGTACAGGCCCCTGCGACACGCAGGAGAAGTGGGTCAGATTTAGGGGCCGAGGTACAGTTACATCTGAGAGTCCTGCTCTGAATGAGTTTCCCTCCCATCACAGAACCTGAAGAACAGAAAGTACAAATTATCAAAAGTGTTACAAAAGATTTTTGTTCATTAAAAATGTAAGAAATACACATAGAAAAGGAAAGACTAACTTTGATGTTGTTATTAAAGTTGTTCAGTTAAACTACAACATTAAAATTTCTCCAACATTTTCTCACCCTCAAGTCAATCTTCTGAGGAACACAGAAAATTCGATAGTTTGAATAAAGTTGATAACAGTGGCACCCATTGACTCAGTGACAAAACCATTGAGACATTTCTCAAAATTTCTTCTGTGTCCCACAGAACAGGAAAGTCATACAGGTTTGGACTGACATGAGTAAATGATTAAACTTTTTTTGGTTTTTCACACATCCAACAGAGGAAGTGTTGAGATCATTTCAGCCAGTGATCAACAGGTTTGCTAATTCTGCTAAATGATGGATGAAACAGTGTCATGGCCCTAAAAACATTAAAACAATCCCTTTATAGGCACCTTTGTTCATCTGCTTTACAGCATCTTTCAACATGTTCTGGTGTAATTTATTCACAATTGCTCTTTTAGATGTCATCACAGGTATTACATTTCAAAATGATGGAAATTCAAGACGTTTCCCTCTCTTTAGTCAAGCTGCCAGACGCGCAGCTACTGCGCTCAAAGCGCGTCAATAATCGATTCCACGGCCGCCAAAGGCTTCACCTCAGCTTTAACGAGAAGCGAGCGGAGCGGAGGCACGGACCGCTCGCTGCGTGTCACTACCGCAACCCCTCACAGGCCCTAAATCAAAGCTCAGGAGCCATGAATGACAACGTCTCCTTCTTCAAACTCTTCCCGCTGAGGAAGAAAAAACACTCTGTCTTCTAGACAGAACCCAGCTAACAGGGAACGTTCTCAGAACGTTGCTAAAGTTACAAAAGTTCTTACAGTTACGTTAGTAGAACTTTTAAAATGTTGTATATCATGTAACAAAAACATTATACTAAACATTATTAAACATTTATCATTAATATTTAACATTATTAAAAATAAAGTTCTTATAACTGATAAGTTCTTACAAGTTTCAATGCAACATTTTTTACGCTTTTGATACTTAATGGAAGTAATTGTTAGCTGGGAACCGGCGCAGCCTCCCTCCTCTGAACTCAGTTTATGACCGGGCCGAGTTGCCCACTTCAAGGTAATGTTCTTTTGAACGGCACCGTTGCCGGGGTTCATGTTACACCTGCCCCCGCGCTAACCTCTCCTCATTCACACGGCCCTCAGGGACAAGGCCCCTGTTGTCTCCCTGCTCTGTCGCACAAAACACCCACAAGCCATCACTGACAGTGCTGTTTGTTAGCCACCATTGCCCCTGCAATGTCCACTCACACAATGCATGACTGTGGTGAGAAGCCCCTGGACACCCAGCACAGGCAGGCTGGGAATATTCCAAATCCGCTACGCATCACCATGGTGACAGGGAAAAACAGGGACGCATGTTTTATTTACTTTAACCTTTAGATTGCACATACAAATTGTGTTATATTGTCAACGCACTGCAAGTTAGTTTGCATACAGGCATCTACGAACTAGCACACGTGCAAATATACTTTCACAGCAGCATGTCTTCCCAGCATCCTAACTTTGTAAACACTGCAGGTCAGAATCTAAACGCAAACACAGCACTGAGCGTCTACAGCCTGTCAAACTACCAGCAGGGTGTCGCGAGAGGACCTGCCGTCGTCCCAAACACAGCCCTCTGAAGTCCCACATGCCCTCAGTAAATGTCCCCCACACTACTGACAGCCCAGGGCCGCATTCTCACGAGAAACAGCCGTGGTGTTTTACTCAGCACACGCAACTGGTTCACACAGCTTACACAGATCTGCAAAATCCCCCGGCAGAGTTCCCAGAACGTTTTTAGCTTCTGTTTCTAATATTAGACCTCCTCAAGTCAACCAGGGTCAAAGGTCAGTCAGGCGCTTTAAATGTAATACAAGCAGTTATATATGGAGGAAGCAGCATTTAGGCAGATGAACAGACGAGTGGCCCGGTGTCTGATGGTCTATTTTCTGCAGCCAGAAGAGGACAGGAAGGAACATCGTTTCCTGTAAATAAAGACAGCAGCGCTGCTGTTATTGTTTTGACAACGGAAGCTACGCACATGCGCCGTTTTCGGACATTTGTCACGGCAGTGTGTGAAAATAAGTTTTTTTCTGTCTGGGTCTCAGAACCATCAGGTGAGAAAACACAGCAGTTTTTTGCCTTAAAGGAATAAAACAGGTTGAATTTCATATGTGAAGCACCACTTAGAAACGTGTTCAATCTTGAATAGTACTTTAGGAGAGAAATATAGCTGTCAGTTTCAGGACAGGTGGATATGAGCTATCAGTTTAAAAAAAATTGTACACATTTTCTCCACCTGTGATTCTTTTTAATTTAATATATTTAGAAAATTAATACATTTAGAGAATTCATCCATACTTTGACCACTATTCATACATACACACTTCATCGAAACCATGGGCAAATAAACAAACATTTGTTTCATAATTAACCAAAACTGAGACTTTACATATCTAAGGAAACAATAAGCTTTTCTTTTATCATCACAGCTGAAGGCAGGTATTCTATGATGTGCAAAATATCCACATTCTTCCTGCTGGATGTTGAGGAAGTGATAACCAGAACACACAGACAGGATGTGTTGTCGTCACCCTCCGCAATTAGACTGAAGTCCAGGAAACAGTGTTGTGAGAAAAGCGATGACATAAGGTAAGAAGGACGGCCGTCGCAGAATCAAAGCTAAATCTGATGCTTCACTCACTAAAAATAAATGGTCACGCATGAGGATCCTGTAAATAATGAGTCAGCTGTCTGAAAACCCTCATTTGGAGCCCAAACATTGGCTATTGTTCTCTCAAAGTTATCAAATCAAATGTTTTAACATTATATATATCATACATTAAATATGTTATTTTTACATTGTCAGTAGAATTTAAATGTCTTTGGACAATTACAATTATTGTGGTATAAGAATACAGCAAGCATTTTATTGCATTATTTATAAACAAATGTTAATAAAACAAAGACAAATAAAGCAAAACTGATTATTAGGAAGAAAAACATGGTATGAAAAGCAATAAACCAAAAAAAAACCCTATTGTAAATACACTATTCATCAATGCACTGGTATTTTAATAACAATCATAATATGTCATAATATCAAAAAACGAATGATAATAACAGTTTTAAAAGCAGTGCTGTATTATTATGTTTCATTTATAAAATAATGACAGTTTCCTGCAAATAATTTGTAGTTTTTATAAAAGTAAAAGCCCTGTGACGTAAAACGCACTTTGTGTTCACGCGACATCTAGCGACGTCTGCGCGTCATCACCGCGACGCGTTCGCCGGCTTGTTTCACTTCCGGGTCGCTGACGTCGGCGTCCTATCGGCTGGAGTAACGGAATGGACAACATGTTACAATTCATGAAACTAGTCGGACAGCTAAAAGTAAGCGAGACCCCTAGAAATGATTGCATTTGCGTGTGATAAACGTTACGTGAACGTTGCATGAACGTTTGCCTGCGTTACAGCGCGTGCCGCGGACAGGATGGGTGTACAGGAGCGTCAAACAGCCGGAAAGTGTTTCCGATCATATGTACAGGATGTCCATGATGGCTCTGACCATTCAAGACGTGAGTGTTAATAAAGAAAGGTACGGATGGTTTTATTTTTACACATCTGTGTGTTTCTCCCATCAGTAACACTAACATTAAAAACGTTGTTTAAAGGTGCTATAGAAAATGTTGTATTAAGGTTAATGCTTGGTTATGAAACCCTTATTATTATTATTATTATAACTCTCCACTCACTGTTTTTCTAACATTACTGTAACCCAAGCAAACAGTGTCTTCTTTAAACAAAATAACATGCAAGATAAGTTTAACATCATTTTTATGGCTGTTTAAAAATGTTAAACATTAGTTAAACGTTCATTACATCCTCCCTGCAGGTGCATGAAGCTGGCGTTAGTTCATGACTTGGCAGAGTGCATTGTGGGAGATATTGCGCCCGCAGACAACATCAGTAAAGCAGAGAAACACAGACGAGAAAAGGTTGGTTTGTTTGTAAATAAATGTGATATATTTTTGTTTCTATACATAACAAACTGACAAATGTTTGTTGTAGGAAGCAATGGTTCACATCACAGGGCTGTTAAACGATGGCTTGCGGAAAGAGATTTACAACTTATGGGAGGCGAGTGAAAAACAAAGGTTTCGGCCATCTTTAGGTTCTTCAGTGTAGATTTGACATGATGTTATAAACTTTGCTTTGCTCACAGGAGTATGAGAGCCAGTCCAGTCGAGAAGCCAAACTGGTGAAAGAGTTAGACCAGCTGGAAATGATAATACAAGCTCACGAATACGAAGAGTTAGAAGGAAAACCAGGAAGACTGCAGGAATTTTTCACTTCTACTGAAGGTCTGAGCTTGATTTACACACAATTGTTACTCAAAAAGTCTTTGTCTTCTACTGGATAAGTAACAGAGCTGTCAGAAGACACGTTCCTATATATTTAAAGGTGAATTTTCTCCTGACCACAGGCAAATTTCATCACCCAGAGGTGTTGGGTTTGGTGAAGAGTCTGAATGAGGAAAGAGCTCGTCACTTTACTGCCAGAGAAAATACTGACACAGAGAAAAGCACCGACACAAACTCTCAGAGCCACATCGCTCCATCATGACCTCACTTCCTGTCAACCCTGACGCTACCTCCACACATCTGCGCACAAGAGTGTTTACTTTGTCGTGAAGTTGTGTATATTTTTAATGTCTTTAAATATAACCTTATTTCAGTGTAGGAAAGTATGGTTTGTTGTTGTAGTCAAGATTTGTTTGACGGTTGTAGTGTTAAACAGTCACCTTTGTATTAAAACCAACGTTTTCTGTATGACTGTACTTCTGTCATTAAAGAGATTTTTACTTCAAGAAAAATAGTCAATTAATTCATGTTGTTCCACCCCAATATACAGAGTTTATCTGATTCTTTATCAAAACCTGGTGACTTTCATAAATATTCATTTTTGATCTAAATGCACGTTTTAAAAACAGGTCATAGCAAACATCTACACTTTATTAAAAATAACACATCTACACACTATTAAAATTGCTTTAAACACACCAGAAATGTCATAAGAAATGAACTACTTGCAAAACTGAAGGACAAACTCTCCACAATTTATTCTCAACCTTTAACTTGTGTGACAAGCATGTTTTCTGCTGATCTGCCACAAGAGTCACCTAACCACACATATGCCAGATATATGTCTGCAGCTGATCTGAGGTCAGTCTTAACATCTACAGTGAGCTGCCATTTAAAACTGTTGTTTCAGCGACATGCTTGTACAATTACAGCCTCAACACGACGATTTATCAATGTGGCCACGTGTGATAGTCAATGTGATAGT
>JBAJNP010011101.1:0-15342 GCA_036877545.1 Yasuhikotakia modesta
CACTCACTCACTCACTCACTCATTCACTTACATTTTTATATAATGGGCACTGGAGACACTGGTATTTCTTTATGATGAAATCTGTTGAAAACTGAGTTCCCCAAACACTTCAGTGAGCGCACACCCATCACCATCATTCATTGGCAGACAGCTCTAATGAATCCAGCACATGCTGTCTGAGAGAGGAGAGCGGGTGGTGAGCAGGGAGGAAGGAGAGGTCGAAGGCGAAGAGGAGATTGTGATAAACCCCAGCAGAGCTCAGCTGGACTGCCGGCTGCTCTGTTTGATGAGTCACGTGTAGCTGTTAAGTGTCCTTGCTGCAAGTTGGCCTTTAAATGCTACGATAGGATCAGATTTTCCAATGGATCTGACATTCCTTAGAGAAACTTTTTTCTGAAAGATGTTCGAAAGCATTGATACAGAGAAATAATTAAACAAATGCAAGCAAGAAAGATTGTTCTGGTAATATTAATGAACATTTTAAACACTGCAAACTCTGTACCAGTTTAAGACTGCACGTTCATGCCATCCTGAGATGCCAAGCACACACCTGCTAAGGGACCCATCACAGAAAACTCATTGTTACATCAACAAGTGTCTCCCAAGAGGCAGAGAAATTACTATGAAATTATTTAAGTGAACCATTTGAGCATCAGCAGAGTCTGAAAAAAGCATAGATTGATATACCAATTCTCACAGCAGAATTCTAACTGATTTCTGAGTCCGACTGTGTGCCAAACACAAACATGCAACTAAAGGATTAAAGTAAGTGCGCATGAAGAAAATGTTCTTGCTTTTTCCAAGGCACTACCATGTGACTGTACAGAAATTCAGAGCACTTTCTCTGTCGGAAAATAAGCAATTATACTGCCATTACAAACAAGGAGAAACTTTACAAGAGAAGTAGCATAAGAATCTGAAATCAATGTAGCATATAATTTGAGAGAAAACACATCTACATGATGTGATTGCACAGAAATGTTTTTGTTGTGGAAATGTTATATTTATTTAGTTTCTTGAATTCAGATTTATGTTTTGGCTTAGCTATATAAGGTGTGAGATTTGGCAGGCGGGCATTCGGTACAGCTAGTGTGCAGAAGAATTTATATGCCATTTTGTAGATCCGGTTTCAACAGAAATACAACCCGAAACCTGCATGTGTCTGTTTTTGATGTGTGATATCATCTTTTAAAAAAGTTAAGTATGTTGTACAGCTGTTATGAAACATGTTCGTGTTTATGAGGATTGTTGGCTGTGTGAAGGCCGTAAATATGATTACATATTTCTTGGCTAATATTCTGATATTTTCCCATTCCTTCACCACACACATAAAGTCCAGCCAATGGACAGACATAAAGCCATTGCCAGTGGCCTCTGCTTAAAACTCTTGATGTTTAGTTTGAAGGTCTTTGACTGATTTACAACAGGCCTGTGGCTTATCTGCTCATTGGATCATTAGTCATGATGAGACTATGTGATATATTACTAAGATAATAAATTTTGTTTTTAGACACATTTTGGGAGGTGAACAGGGTGGCCAGCAAAATCTCTTGGCCTACGTACTTTACACACTTCATACAGTCAAATGCTACTTCCTCTCTCTTCACAGGTCTATGACAGGCTGCAAAAGTACATGGCCAATAGGCTGCTCCACTGCTGGAGAGAACAGAGGGTCTGCTGCACAGTGTAAGTTTTCCCCTGTGGGATTCTGTGGTGTTTGTTTGTCTCCAGAACAGAATGATCAGATGATGCTTGGTGGATCTGGAAAAGGTTTTGGTTGCAAGCAGTGGCTTACCACAAATCTTGGGGGATCCCCAGTAAACCGTAAGACAACCCCAACCCCTTTCTTTAATTTTACTCCTTCTTAACCCTTTTTCCTTGCTTTGCATGTTGTGTGCTATAATATCTTCCCCTTTTAATTTATTTTTTTTGTCAATATCTTAATTTGTGTCACTTATAATTGAAAAGTCTGTCAAAACAGTAGGTTACAGTTTTAAGGTGAAATTTTAATTATGAATGAATGAATAATCCAAATCTTGCAAAAGCAATCAGCACTGCCTGTATCAGTGCAATTCTGCAGAGACTCTTGAAACAGAAGATTATCTTCAGCTAATGTCTGTGTGTGCCGTATTTCATTAATGCAAAGAGTAGGTTTAGAGTCATATCACTTTCCATCTTCCCTCTGCCTGAAAGTGAGGAGGACATTTCCAAGCATTAAGCTATTAAAAGCGTTTTTCTTGTGTTGCAGCTTGGTGTTAAATTTCAGTTTTGGAGATTTAATGTATGTTTAATGTCAGGTCACTCGCAACCACATTCAGTTCAGCTGGTTGCTGTTTGGCTGAGCCACAGCAGAAACAGCTATTTCTCAAGTGTTCCTGGTACTGCGGCTTTTTGACCTGCCATGCAAACACTCACATATTATTGTCAAGTGAGTTTGAATAGATTGAACCAGACTTCAGAGCTTTGCCAAAACAAACTGGCACTAAATCGGTTCATGATACCTAAAGCATAAAGTCAGACAAATACGAATAAAACCTGCTATTACATATTGTATAGACATTGTTAATTAGCAAATGTTGAATGCCTTTTGCCCTAAAAAAAATTTGCCAGTTTTTTCAGTTGGCAAAAGACGTGTGCTGCAGTTGTCAACCCGGAGACATCCGAGCTCTTGGACTTGCCGTCCAAACGTTCCATACAGGTGAGAAGAAAACATAGACTCGCATCAAGAATTGAGAGGATCAAACACAAAGGAGCGTGACTATCTCTGAGTGACTAGAAGTAGAAGCAGATGAATGAATTCCTGCTTTGATGGTGGGCTTTTGTCGCTAGATAAAAGACACATGAATAGTATTTGGTGGAAAATGATTCCAAATGATGCATGTTTCTTTCTTGTCTCTAAACATATCGTCTACTTCAGACGTGCATATTCTTCTGTTGAAACATAATCATATACAGTTGACAAAATATAGAAAATAAACTCTCTGATTCCAAGCATCAGCTTGACAAAAGAAAGACAAAGGAAAAACTTTTAGGCTTGGTAAAAAACAGACCCACATATTAAGTTTATAGAGTTCAGGAGTTTTACTGATGAGGGCTTTGACAGCTTTATTTTTCATAGATTAATAATATGTTGGTTGTTGGATCGTTTGTTTGGCTTTCACAATTTATGAGGCAACACTGAGTTTCCTGAGTGAGGTGATATTCATTGTGGAAAGGGTCTTTATCAAGCCAAGTGAGAAGACAAATCAACAGTGTTACTTTCTTTGATTTTCATATTTCATTGCTGCCTGGAATGCTGGACTCTAATTGGCCAATGATAGCATTCTGCTATTTTTGTGGCTTTTTTAAAATAATAATTTCCAAATTGCCTGTGTCCCATGCAACCAGGTGTCTTAGCTAGTTTTGTGTCATGACAGGTTGTGATATTTACAAATAACATTGTAAGTAAAGATTTTCATGCTTTAAATTTCTTTCTTTATACAAAGTTATTGTACAGAGCTCATAGCACAAGAATCATATGCATTACATGTATGGTACTTTTAAGGTGTTTGTTTGTTATTTTTGGCTCCTAACAAGCCATAGGCATCACTCACTTTTATTGTATAAACAACCTGTCTAACATCTTGATGGTCCCAGGAAATCGGCCTGCTGTGCTCCTGGACAGCACAGTGGACCTGGCTCAGGTCATGAGTTCTCCTCTGGGACATCTTGGTGGAGTCTCAGGACCGGAGTGATTGACAATCCAGTTGAACAGGGAGTGGTTTCAGTTGCAAGACTGTTTAGTGTTTAAGTATTGATGAATACTGAAGGAGATTAGAGCTACAGAGTCACCTAAACATACATGCTGCATATGCACTGTAACATGAATGCTAACCTGCATAACTGATAATAGCCCCAGACTGCTGTTTGCATAAACATCTACTTTCATGTCCCTCCACTGTCCTTTTATTCTCAGGTAAAAATATAATTTCAACTTAGATATGTTTTGTAGCAGTAAATGTGATAATGAAAAACACTAGTAATTAAACTCCTTACCACACAATCTCACATGTGTGCTGCATAATTCTCTTCATGGTCTTCTTTCGGTGCATCACACAGTGGTCTAGAAGAATTAGATGCTTATTATTGCTATGTAATTTAAGATACACATTGCATTCAGTGCAGTACACATTTTGTCAAAATGTATCCTTGAGATCGAACCCACAACCCTGGCATTGCGAGTTCTGTGCACTATTAATTGAGCTATAGGAACACTGGTGAAAATGAATGTGAAAAATAAATTAATAAAAATGTGGATAAGTAAAAGCAGTGTGGAAAAGAGCAGCATCAACATTTTACTAAACTTTTCCACCTAAGAAAGAAAATCATGAGTTTGGAAAGATATAAAAGTGAGTAAATGATGACAGAATTTTCATTTTTGGGTGAACTATCCCTTTAAGGTCATGGCACTGAAACTGATTTGGAAAACTTAGCAAAATTGTTTTTGATTATAATCACCAGAACACTATTAAGGCACGCATATTTAGAGTAAAGATTTGGATTATAATACTAAAGAGTATCGAAGCGTAACCTGGATCAGTCTTGCCCTCAGCTCTACCTCCAGAATCATATTTTCCATCACTGAACAAAACCATCTGCACTTACATTTGTGTTACTTAGATGTGACGCTTTGAATACAAATAGGAAACACCGTACCACACTCGCCAAATAAAACGCACAACTTCAGAATGAACCGTCTCAGACAAGGTTTATCTCTTTATTGTTGGTTAACCTTCTTGTTCTGACGCACATGGTGGCAGCCTTCCCAATCATAATGCATAGCTTGTAAAATGCTTTCCCCCCCATTATGACTCTTAACATCTGGTGAGTAACGCCGGACGAGGCAGACGTTTGAACGGTGCTTTATGAATTCCAGAGAATGAACGGAAAGTGTATCATCATTTTTTGTTACATCCGTGACGAAGAGTCCCTCCGTGCCATCCCGTCACTGGACAGATTTTTTTTTCCATCTGTTGTCTGCCATGATTGTGATTGGAATGGAACAGTCTTTGATGAATTATTCAAAAGGTTTATGTTATTTGTCAGAGACTGAATCGCACATGTTGCAAGTCACGAGAGTCAAGATCTTCAAACAGTGTGGAAACACTCACATGGATGCGGAGAGTGTCACCAAACAAAAGATAAATCAGCACGCTTCGCCTGTCTGTCCCTCCTAATCATGTGCAACTCTGCTATCTTTGCTTGCCTTGATTCGGTGGTCTGGGTAAAAGCTCATGTAATCAGCCTCAACAGACTATTGCAACATTTACAGTATGCTGTGGCTGATGGTTCTGCAACCAACAATTAAGGTATAAAGGTCTGATCTGTGAATCTGTGCAAGCACTGTGGGACTGGCAGATGAGGGTTACCTTACTAATGAGAAACACTGGTGCTGCCATGAGACTGTATGAACCTTAAACCTCATTGTTCTATCTCTGAACAGGCACGAACCAGAACCCATCTGTTTTCTCCACACCATGGGCAGAGAGCTATAAACACTGGGTCATGGTTTCTCCATTCTCTATTTAAAAAGCAGTTCCGCTCATGAGAAAAAACAAAAAAGTTCTCCCCAGGCCGGAGATCACTTTGTGCCTTGGATAGGGGGCTTGAGCCCAGTGATTAAGGACTGCAGGCCATTTTGGCTCCTCGTGGTCAAGGAACCACACAGGACTTCCTAATTCCTCTATTAATGCTCCATGAAGCCTGACTAGTTTAACTATCATGTACCTCATTGTGTACATGTAATTCTCCACAAGCTTGCATAAGCTTAAAAATGGCCTCCTAAAACCAGTTATCCTAGAGGCCCCATGTCTTATTTTGGACAATAGTTTATTTTAGACTCTAAGCAAGCTATTAATACAGGGTTTAAACAAAACAATATCAGTTCATCAGTGGTACAATAGCCATAGTGGGTGTGTTAACAGCCCTAAGAGCTGAGGCACATAAAATTGCAAAACGTTTTGTTAAATTAATAAAACACAAATGATTCTCCTCTCTAAGTTAGAAGTGATGTAATATGAGATCATGCACAGACGTGTGTCTAATTTATCAGGGTCAAACATCATGTGTAGTTGGATCCAGTGAACCTGGTTGCTGATTTGTTCCTTCACACAGTGAAAGACATTTATCAGATGTTTGACATTTAATGTCAACAAGCTGTGTGATTTAAACAAAAGCTTTCTGGTCTTAATTTGAGCCTTCGGGAATAGAATTTCCTTCATTAAGTTTGACATTTTCGTCATGGTGTCATGCAACATTTAATTCTCAGATCTCTGCATAACTTAAGATTTCTGGTATGATATTCACACCTGTATCACCATCTGTGAAGATTTCAGTCTTTTTTTTCTACTTGGAGCTCTGACAGTCACAAATTGTTTTACAAGGCAAACTGGGATTGTTTGCTTGTAATTGGTCCCATGAACTTGAGCTTTACGGTCGATTTGATTTGAATAAATGCTGGAACTTTACGATTTGTATTTCTGAATGACAGCTTACAGAGTCTTGATAAACATTTCTCTGTTCCAGGGAGCCACAATAAAGAAAGATGAGTACACTGGAGATACAACTGTGGCTCGGCTCATCAGAAGAAGATCTGCTGATCAAAGTGGAAACACTTAAATATATTAAAAGTTCTATCACCAATGTGTCCTTGAACCTATAAAATAAAGGGTTCCAAAAAGAACCAAGAAAATTATGAAGTTCAATGTTGCAGAAGAAACATTACTTCATACATTCTCCAAAGAATTAGATTCTTTATCTCTTCACAAAGTCATAATGAATTAAAGAAACTAAAACCAAATAGCCTGATCTGAAAAACCTATTATGTAAAATGTAAAGATTTTTTTAATCATATAGCCAACTCACAGTAAAAAATCTTTTTGCAGGAACCCAAGGGGTTACAAAGAATCATTTAGGAACCATTATTGTTCAAGTTGAAGACTTCACCTCATATTGCTCTGGGTTTAATGGTCCCTGCAATTCATCTGGAGGTCAATTCAAATGAAAAATAACCGGAAAATGATCATGTCTATACTCCTGTCATTTTGTGGCTCTTGCTTAAAAATACAATGTCAAAGGAAGTTTGTTTCATATCCCAAAATATTTAAAAAATATACTGTTGGGAATTTACCAGGAATGAATTGTACCCACTGAATGAACCGTCTATTTGAACATGCTGTCTGCATTATTGTTTTTTGTTTCACTGCAACAGCATCTGTTTCACTATAACAATTATGCAAAGGAGGTAATAGCATGGTACACTGCCCAAAGACTTTTGCCCCAGTTAGTGCCAGTCTCCCATCTTGTAGCCAGTTATAAGCGTTAAGTTCTGGAGGTTGCAGACGACTACCAAATTTGGCACAGTATACTAGGGCTGTAAAATTGTATAATCACTCCAGCACTGCTGAGTGCTTGTACATGTGGCCCTAAAATGCAAAAAGTGCACATACAGTATATATTAATACTGTATGGCACAATTGCAATAGCTAACAGTGCCATTGTACTATACATCATATTTTACAATAGGTCTTGCCTACATTTGTGTTAGAAATAATGACTAAGATTTAATTTGAATACATCACTGCAGCTTTATACCTCAGCAGAGAGTGCATGGTTAAAATGGGTTGAGGAAGATTAGTGAGGTGCTTAAGCAATTGCTTTATGAATTAGCCCTAGAGGGTTAAATAAATTGAACTGGATAATGTGTTCAACTTATTATTGCCTCACTGTTAAATGCTACAGGTTGAATTCAGGAAGGTGACAAGATTAAGGAGGTCAATGGAATTCCAATGAGAACCAACTGAGATTATGTCCATACTAGTAATGTATATGCCTGACTTTGTGTGTGTGTGTGTGTGTGTGTGTGTGTGTGTGTGTGTGTGTGTGTGAATGTGTTTAAACATTTGTGTGTGTTGTGGTTTTTGGAGGATAACAGATCTGCATTCTGTCTTTGTTTATATATGCTATTAAATCTGTACCTTGTAAGCTTGCTCTGGACCTGAATCTCATAATCACATCCTCCAGGCCCAGTCAGATGGAGCAGTGACCTTCAAAGTCATTCCAGACACCAAAGAAGAGTTGAAGATGGAGACTAAAAACAATAAGGTCTCTTTATCAGAATCAAAGTGTACATAAAGCACATGCATTGCTCATGCACATTTCTGCATTGCATTTTACACTCCACCTAATTAAAACCAAACTCAGTGACATCAAATGTGTTTATGCAGCTCTTTGTGGGGGCATTTTTTGACTACATTCGTAAAGCAGATCCTGCTATTCAATGCTAAGACACAGAGTTGGAGTTCAAGAGACAAGATGTAGTTAGATTGATTCCCTCTAGACTACTTCAGGAGAGGTAACTAGGACTTGTATATTCACACTATTATTATGTTTTGATTCAATCTTAGACAGCAGAAACCAAATTCTTTTGTTGTCAGTGTCTCACTCAGAGTTGTGAGTCAGGCTTAGATCCTGTAATCATGTTCTCAATGCTGAATTAGACACAGTCAATGGCAGACACAGTCTGACACTCTCATAGTAAAGCTTTCACATCAAAACCTGAATTATTTTCAGAATTATTTTGATTATTCTCATCAAAACCTGAACCAAATCCAATCATGGCAGTGACAATCTATCAATCTGCTGTTCTTAGGTTATTTGTGTGTCTGGCTTGCATAATCCTAAGTGACACAATGGGAAAAAAGGCTTTGTTGTATAATGTGATCTGAATTGATACCACAACTATTTGATATTGATAGGGAAATATTACAGTGCTGGCTGTGAGATATTTAGTGTGCATCGTCTGTCTTTCTTATAGAAGTGGCTTTACTGAGACCTAAAGCTCTCCAGTTACCCAGCATGCTGAAACGGTTTACCAGTAAGAACAGTAATCCCTGAGAGCAGTATAGAAAGAATACAATGATAAGGCTAAAAACAATGTTCACACATTTTGAATGCTACCCTGTTACCTCATGAGCTCCAGTTATAAGAATGTTCCTTAAAAGTAATATTCCATTTTCATTAGACCAACATTAGATCTCAAATACCTCTGAATATGAATGGAAAATAAAGCTACTAAAATATTTGCCGTGGTTTTCTACTAACCTTACATTTAAGGTTAAACACATTCTTCCTCTCACCGTTTGCTGAAAAGGAAAAAGAAATGACTTGACGTGCCACATGTGACACAAAATGCAGGAGACACTTTTATGCATCGTACATCCAGTTGAATGGAATTTTATGGTCTTAATAATAAGGATTCACAGAAAACATATGTTCATTGTGTCAGAGTGGAAAGGACTGCAGAAGGAAAGTGATGTCACATGTGTGATAAGTAGAGAGAATGTTAGTGAAAGTGTGAGATGAGAGTGTGTCTGAGGGTGCCAGGCATCTTCCTGGAGCAGCTCTCTGGAGACGTGAGCTGAATACACGGCCTGATAAAGTCTGAGGAAGTGCCATAATTCACAGCAGCTCTGCTGGATGTATTACAGCATGTTTAACTACGTGTGAACATGTTCATACTGAGCCACAGAAAGACTGCAGATGCCCTGCTTAGAGCAGAATATCATTGCTGAAAGCGATTAACAATGAGAACAACAAGCAAACATATTAAAGGGATAGTTCACCCAAAACTGAAAATGTTTCCATCATTTACTCACCCACAAGTAATTTCAAGTGTTTAGGACTTTTTGCTTCTGAGAAACTCAAAAGAAGATATGTTGGTTACATTGTGACACAAGTAACATTAATACCCACTGACTTCAAGACTTATATATATTTATATATACTTATATATAATATATATTTTTTGTGTTTGACAGAAAAATGAAACATTGTTTAGGTTTGGAATGTAAATGACGAGAGTAAATAATGGAACAAATTGTTTTTTGGATGAACTCTCCCTAAGGAGAGTATGTGCAAGTGGATATATGAGGTGTACAGTATGCTGCACTGATAGTTACTAGATAGGCTTCTATAGTTGTTTGGGATAGTTGGCCAGGCTGTGTAGAGAAATGGACGATTTTTGATCAGGAATTGCATTAAAGACCTCAGTTCTTTAAAAGATGACTTAAGTGTAAAAGCAGCCAGAGGTCTGACTTTGGTTTTTTTTAATGAGAGCTGAAGTTGAAAACACCCTATGATACTGATATTTCCCATCCAGATTTTGTTATAGTTTAGTTTTTGTAAGAGCACTTAATCTAACGTGTTTAGCATCTGAAATTTGTTCCTTACTTGAATTCACACAGGCAAGCCTCACACAGCTTGTTACAATATGCAGCGTTTTCTCTTAAAATGTGGCTTTCTTTAAACAAATGTAACATCAAGGCATGAGTAATGTCTTTTCTCCATGTCACTGAATAATTTTACCTGAGCACTACAGTCTGTACTGAACTAAAGACCAGTGAAAACTCTTTAATATTCTGATATTCTTATTATTTCAGCCAATGACACAGCGATGAAACTTAAAATCATCATGAGGTGTATTAAGTTCATTTTTCAGCAGTAGAAATTGTTCAGGAAATTGATGAGGGATTGAAACGGGAATGGATAGATCTGGAATATTTCAAACATCTCTTTGTGGAAAGTCATTGTATACGTGTTCAAAGAAACAGCCTTTCCTATAAAGGCTCTATCTGTGGCTCGGATGCGAGGAGAGTGACAGCTGCTTAGCGTCTGAGTCATAACATAGCTATGATAGATGAGATCACTTTACAACCTCCTCGTGACACACACACACAAAGCTCGGGTTCAAGCAGGAGGTCCCCAAAACACCACTAGCATCTTACTGACTCTTGAAAGCATGAGAAACATCATTCCACACTGAACCTAAGGTGAGGACATGGTTAGGACAAGTAGAGCATGGTCACAGAAAACTGCAATTACTATTTCGAAAATCCACCTTGGCCACAACATGACAGACAACTGGAGGGAACATCACTGTCTTGCCCTCTGGCTTCCATTGTGTTGTGGCTTTAAACGACCAGGCCACACACACAGTGTGTGCTTTGGATTTATGGTGCTCACTTCATCCCTTTTGAGAAATAAAAGCATGTTCTTACCATTCCAAAATAATTTCATTTTCCTTTCTCTTTTTACAGTACAGCTCTCAGAAAACCATGCCATCATTTATTTCATTGTTTACATGCTAAAGCCACCAAATGACAGAGCAGAGATGAGGAGAGGTGTTTAGAGTTTTTAAAGGAACGGACCATTCCAAATTTAGGCAGTTAAAATGACATCACATGCTCACTGATTATACAGTAAGATTGATTGATGAGGTGCTTGGTGTTTTGCTGTATCTAAGTGCTGCTTCTTTTTGAAAGATAACAGTGTACTGTATTTGTGGAAACCTCTAAAAACAGACTTCATGCGCCAATTCTTTTTGAGGGGCACCAGTGGCAGTTTTGCCCTAGTTGCTGCTCTGAACATGAGATCACATGGTAAACAGGGAAATAGCTTTTTAAACAATGTGCTAATTTGGTTATAATTTGAATGTTTTAACCTGGTAAAACATTTTGCATTCAGCATGCACAGACACCAGGGTTCCACTACATACTACATGTAAGAGACATGAGGAGAGAGGCAAGTTGAGCGGTTTCATTTTAAAGCAAGCAATTTTAATATTAGATTTTTCAATGTGTATTTTTTCAAACTGCAATAGTTCTTCTGGAACTATTTAATCCCGGATCTTTAAAACTCACTTGGCATGTGTCCCCTCACATAAATGGGCATGAAACAATTTTTCAACAAATATATTCACACTCTGACCAGAGGGTAATCTGTCATTCTTTTCGGTGCACACTCACATAACAGTTACTTTAATTTGCCAGAATTTTCATCTTTCATGTTTACATAATGTTAAAACAGTCCTGCAGCAATTGACCTTTTTATTCACCACTTCCTGTTGATGCGTTGCCTAGACATCCATCTCTTATTTATCATTAATTGATCACTTCTCCCCTCCCCCTTCCCTCTGACCAGCCCTCACATATAGACTAAAAAGCAAATAGGTAGCATACATAAACCCATCACCTTTATTCTTATAATATAAACACATGCCATTGTGTCCTAAAGCCCACATGTGACCTGACCTGTCTTCACCACAATGAATGAGGCTGTTGTTAGACATTCATCTCATCCCATTACATTTGTTCTTTGGCATTGTGTTCCCACACATTATAAAGATGATGTTTATTCAAGGAGAGGGTCATTAGTTTTAGATTTAGACTGATCTGGTTTGAGCATTCATGCTAATGGAAGAGGCTTTGATACCTCCAGACTGAGTGCTTTGTGCGGGTACATTAGTGATAAAAGCCATCAGACAGCCGAACATGCACTATGCTCATTTAGCAGCTAGGCTACCGGATGAGTCTAGCAGAGGCGTGCTTCGTTTTCAGCTTTTTGGCTACTTTAAAAGTCAGCATATCCACTGCTAATCTCCAGGACATGCAATGGCCAAGCTAGCGTCAGTGCTGCTATGGTCCCTCAGGACAACATGCTTAAGACATTACAATGGGACCCAGCCATATAGGGCTTATTGTGCCAGGTCCAGAATTTTGAAATTTATCACAGTGGCGGCGTAGCAAGTATGTGATGGAAAACTGGATGCTTTTGCCACAGATGGAGAGCTCCGGTAGCACTGGATGCTCTTGGAGCAATTGTCAACATTCTTCTATAAATCTATTCAGCAAAGCCACTGATAGAATTTAGAGGTGATACTCAGAGTAACCATGCAGAGATACAAGACCCAGGGTATTGTGGGATTTGAAAAGGGTCATGGGGGAAAGGTGTGGTGGGATATTAAACTGAAGAGACCTGGAAAAGACATCAGCAAATCCCAATAAGTTCCAGACATGGAAAAACAGGGATGCATTAAAAACAGGCTCTATTTACAAACCAGATTATTTAATCAGTATGCAGCCCCACTTGCTATAAAGAGCCAAGACGCTAATACATGGCTGAAACTCCAGACCATGTGCTTACTTCTCCAGATCTTTGGGATGTTTTTGGTGTCAGGTAGCCACAGCTTGGGTGCATTAGTCAACTCCAGTTATATGGCAATCACAAGTCTTCATTAAACAGATAATGGTTTTAACATGCAGCCTGGTGCAACCAGCCACATCTGATATCTCATGCATATTATCTACCATTTGTGACATATAATGTAGATGGAGCACTTGATGAGGTTAAGTGCAGTATGCGGTTTCTGAAAAAGCATAACAAAATGATATTGCAGCATTCTCCACCATATTAGCGGGCGTTTAAATTCCGCAGTATAGGATGTGGTGTCTGTGTTGCCTCAGTGCTCACCGTAAATTGCTAGTGATTATTTAATGGCTCATCAGAGTGGCTTCATGCAGGGCCTTAATCTACATTGAGAAAAGGGTGAATGCATCCTCCCTCGATATTTAGATAACTGGTTATCAAAGTTCTTGGTTGTGCCAATATTAAATACATGTTCTGGTGATAGAACAGAGGTGGCGTTGCTTCCTTGGATATCAATGGAAAGAATCTACAGTATTGTAGTTGGGGATCCTGTAACTTCAACAGATTTGAAATATGTATTAGTGTTGATTTACCTAAGCTTGTGCATATCTTCTATTGTACTTGTCTGCACTGATCTTCCATGTTTTAAATGTTTGGAACATAACATGACCACTGGGATTATCTTGCTCCTGAGTCAATCCTTTTGCAAGGAAAACTACTTCCAAATGCTCAAAAATCTTTTGAAAAAAGATTTAAAGACAGATTTAAAAGACAGAGTCTGTTCTATCCATTCATTAAAGTTTTATTGATGTCAAAGTTTAAGATGCCCATATTATTTCAGTGAATCAGGGCATCTTGGTGGTCACAACATGGCTTTCACAAGACTGCATGTACATTACGTGAATGAAGTGCATGTTTTGTGTAGCCAATGAATTAAGGAACATTAACCTTCTGGTGTGGTGACTCCTGTATGGTGTTATTTTCTAAAAACGCTCATGTTTCCATTATCATTTTGACACGGTAAATGCAAAAGGTTTGACATCTCTAATCTCCAGATAATGTCGGCCCCTTTCAGCACCACCATGTCTTGATCACTACTCATCAACTGTATTTACTACCAGCCCTGACAAAATCCTTCTTTTTTACTGCCAGGCATTCCGCTTTCCTCAAACAGGATGGAAACAAGCTGTAATGTTCGTTATATTAACCCAAATCATCTGGGAACAGAAATGGGCATGGAGGTTGATGGAATTATAGCGTCATAGAATAGGAGATCATCTGTGGTATATCTTTAGCTGCATTGTTGTTGTCACTAAAACATTTTTCTTTAACTTCAGAGAACTTATGCAAAATGATTGCTTTGTTGTTAAAGCATTTTTGTTGTCTGATAAATATTAGAAGAGCCTAAATACAAATTGTGCCTTTTTAATTCTTTACTACATATTTCAAAGTCTCATAGATGTTGGAGAAAAATGGTACATTTTAGGATAATGGCTAAAGCAACTGTAAAGCAACTGTGACTTAAGTGTAAAAAAATTACATTTAATTTTGTACTAAACTCTATTACACATTTTTTCAGCAAAAAACTTTTTTTTCTCTGCTTTAGCAAACAAGCAAAAAATAGTCAAAAGAGCTCAAAAACTTCAGTCAAAAGATTCTTATCTATAGTGGGAGTCCAGAGGTTCGCTCAAAAGAAATTCATGTCCAGGCCTTTAATTATCTCTGTCAAACCTTCCTAGCTTCCTTTTAAATCATTTATACAGAAGAAGTCTGTCCTTCAGGCTGGTTTTCCTCTTTGTGTAAGACTTTAAAAGTCTGGAATCATTCAACAAGATTGATACTGGTGATACAAATCAAACAAATACATAATGGTGCAGACGATGTGACATAAGCCTAACATACTGTATATTAGGCTTAATTTTTTTTAAACAGTGCTGCTATCATAAGGCTGAGCTCCAAATAACAATTTTAAAATAAACAATAATATATTCAAAATATTATTTAAAATAAACAAATAGTATGTACTCTGTGATCTGTTTATAAAACTTAGCATTGGTAATTGCCATGTGAATTGGATATTTGTTATATAGCCTTCGGTTTTACTTTCTAAGTATCCCAGCATGTGCTTTTTTCCCCTTTGACAGTAATTATTTAACATGTTTACTATTGTTTATAAATCGTTTTAATTATGTTGAATATTACAGACACAGAGCTTGATGATGTAATCTTTGCCACTGAAGTGCACAGCTTCTGTTGTTGATTAAACAATACTTGATTTATATGTTTAAAATTAAGTTGCTGATGTACAGCTTTGCAGTT